>BJFM01001155.1:162037-189537 GCA_016586285.1 Arothron firmamentum | reverse complement strand
GGCCACGGGGCGATTGTGCTGCTGCAACTGATCATTTTTGAACTAATTCTGCCATCTGCTGTTTCAAACACGACCACCTTCCTCTGCTGATTTGACTTCTCAAGATTGACTTTAATTAAAGAAAAAAGACATCTGAAATAAGTCAAACCACATTCAGTTGGCCATTAATGGCTCTCCTTTTTTATTACTAATAATGTTTCCCTGCTGCTTTGATCCCGTGAAGAAAAACTAATCCAGAAGGATCTCATCATAAATCTAAATGAACAGAGAGACAAATCCTCAGAGGTTTGCTCAGACGTGCACGCTGAGCCGTGGTTCAAAGCTGCCAGGAGACAGACAGAGATTCTCATTAAGATGTTTACTAAGGTGACGTGAAAAGAGGTTTGAGCTCAGTGTTCAGGGAGGAAGAGGATTATTTAGATGTTCTGCTGGCTGGCAGATCTTTACAGCCCCGCTTGACATGAAAGACGAAGAAGAAAATACTCTTTTCTTCAGTTTCCGGATAGTCGTGATTACAGGAACTGTACTTTCTGCAGTAGGTTATTTGTAGCACTTATCTTCATCTGCTAACCCTACCACAATAAAAGTACTGATTTCAGATCTTTGGGCCGTTGTGGGCACAACACGGGACTAGCCCCGTAGCATCCACAGAGGGGGACCCTGTGGACATTTTTGTGAAGATCTCACTCCTAAGAGGATAAAAGCTCAGCGGGTGCCATGCTGAGGTTATTTTCATTATGTCTGTGTCGACTACTTTGAAATTTCTGTTCTTGTGTTACTTACTAGAAGCCTTTAAACGTATGAACGCAGTCAGTCTGACGGTTCTGAGCTCTGAAGTCGTTCCATAACTGAGATCACGTGACCAGAACCACGGTGCCGTTCCACAGACCCTCTCCGTTAGCTGGGCTGCACTCAGTTATTGTTGCTGGAGAGATTTTGAGCAGGAATTGCCAGACCTGGCCACCATTCAGGGAAACAAATGAACACAGATGTAGTTTTCCATTTTACAGACTGTTTATATCTCGCAAATTCCTCCTCCAGAAGAGCGGGATGTGTCCTTTCATGTTGTAATGGCTCGGAGAGACCGCAGCCTTTTGTGGCAAACGCACTTTTCCAATTCTAATGACACACAGTCACACAAGGCCTCTGGCAGCGATACGCTACCGAGGCTGCGTGCCCACCGTGTAATTACTCCACCGCTAACTCCTAGTCTGGGGAAACATTCACAACCACATTAAACGCTGACGGCTTTTCGCCTCACAGAGTCTGGAACAGATGGACACGTTGTGGAGGAATCTAGAGCACAAATGTCTCCCATCAGTCAGTGAGATGGATTACATTTGTTGTCTGGTTGGGAGGGTTCCTAGCCTCTTATGTTCTCATGTTACAAGATCCACACTTTAGAAATAAAAGGATCAAAAACACCCAAATGTCAGTGACAACACTGGGAAAACTCCCAGGGCCTCAGAAAGGGAATACTGCAGCTGCAGCACATGCACACGCAGACGCGCTGAGGCACATAAACACACCGCGGTCGGTGCTCGGTGCTGACACCTGGCGGCCGCCCTGCAGCATTACACAGAATCGCGCAGTCGTGCACTGTTGAAGCAGACAGTGCTGACAGGCTCCCTGGAAGGCAGCCAGGCCACCGGCAGGCCTGGACCGACTGGTTACTCTCTGGGTTATTCAAGCTGCACATCATGTGCCACCTGTTAGCATCCGGGCTAAATGGCAACAAAGGGAAGCGCTTTCCTGAGTGACGCGTTTGGACGCACACTGGCTGTCCCGGGTAGCTACTTCTGCAGCCGCCGCACGGTTCCTCCACGGTTCCTCCGCGGTTCCCTGCAGGAAGAATGGACCCAAGTCCACCCGATCCCCGGCTCGGCCTGGTTTCGGTCGCCCGGGGTTCTCAGGCTCTCGTCTTTCAGCTACGGGCCTTTTCCCGGTGGGGACGCAAACAGACGTCTGGCCTCCGCTCCTCCCAGCGCATGTGGAATTTCGACACGTGTGCTCCATTTTAGCACAGCAGCTACATCAGCGACGAGCCAAAAGTCACGACAGCGTTTTTTTAACAACATTGCAGGGAACCGAAACGGAATGAATCACGACACCTCTCACCAAAGTAGCAGGAAGAGCCGCCCCGTTGCTGTGGAGAGTCGACAAACATTTACTCAGTGATTTATAAAACAGAATCTGACGCTGATGCGAAAGAAAAATCATCCCAGTCGCCCCAGTGGGGAATAAACTCCGGACATTTCCAGTCTGTGACCTCATCTGCAAAGTGGAGACAAAGGAGACACAATAAATAATTTAAAAAATAAAAAACCAGCTGTGACACTCAGACAAGCTTCATGATGACACCCAGAAGCAGCAGAAACCTAAATGAAATGAAAATTTTAATCACAGAGACAATAGGAGGCCTCTGTGATCATCTACAGGAGAGAGAGAGAGAGAGAGAGAGAGAGAGAGAGAGAGAGAGGCCGTAAACACAGATGGTTCTGATTCAAGCTGCTGGAAATCGGATTAAAGACTTCTTCAAACAGTCTCAGTGGTTTCTGCCGTAATAACAACAACCAGCTGACACCGACGAGACCACAAATCAGCCTGAAACTAATATTCCGCCTCTTTTTTACATCAAGGAAGTCACAATATGGGAGCTGAAGCCCGCTGAGGGGGTTCTGCTGGACACATTCACTCTGCTCTGCTCTGCTCCGGTTCCAGAGGAGGAATCAGCTTCTTTCCCTGACACAGGCCCAGCCAGCCTGGGCCGTCCTGGGTTTCCTGGCGGGTTTTTATTGAGTTGTGATAGTTGAGGGAGACAATCTGGGCAAGATCAAACTTCTGGTGAGGTTAAGAAAACAGCTCTGACCGCATCACGTGTTCCCAGTCTCTGGGATTATGTTTCACCACTGGGAGTACTGGACCGTCCAACCATCTAATATTAGAACCTCAGCCTGGTCACATTCAGCACTTTTTTTAAAGTAATAATTGAAGGTGAAACACTTAAAGCTCTGAGGCAGAACAACAGCACAGCCCGAAGAACCAAGTTCTAAGTGCTTCAATTAGGACCAGATGTCCAATTCATCCTCAGTCATGTTATATGTCATTTGTTTTATTTCGGGGGGGTTTTGTTGCAGGAGCAGACGGAGTTTTGGCTACGAGACCAAAACCTCAGCAGGCTGAAGTAAAACAGATGTGAGTCTGCGTGGATGTGACTCAAACATCAAGGTTAAGGAAAACAAGCCAGAGACGTGATTAGACAATCCAGGGGAATGACAGAGTATCCGATAATCCCAGCAGGGCTAGGAAAGAGCGGACGGCCGGGCCGGATCAAAGGAAGCCAAACAGCAGAGGCACTAATCTAACATCCTGGGTGTGCATCTGTCTCACAGTCTTCACACAAATGACCCGTGCAGATGTTTGCTGACAAAACCTCTGCTAGAACCCACAGTTTACATAAGGCAGATGTTAACATCTGGAATCCAATTTCACAAGTATAAACCAATCAGACGGCAACTTCTGCATAAATCTCTCACAAGTTATTTGCAAAAAGAGCAATATTAGAGTGATATTAAAACGCATGTACATAAACCAGACCTGGATAAAAACAGCACCAGTCCAGTCTAAATTTATATCAGTTATGTAATTGATATGAATAGTTTTTGGTTAAATTGACTCGAATCTTTGAAATGTCGCAAATCAAAACAATTTAATCTGAATTTAAACCTCGTGAACGCGCTTCTAAACGGATCAAATATGATGTGGCGCCACCTTGTGGCGGGAATATATATTACAGTTACAGACCAACCTGTCTTTTACAGACAGGTTGTTTTTTCACGCTTTAAAACCTGACAACTAATATTAAATAAACACTATAAACGTCATGTGAGAAAGGTAAATTCATCTTTAAAGCAATGATTAGTCGGGAATTTGAAAATGAAAGACTTTTATTAGAAAATTATGACAGCCTACAAGACAAATTTAGATCTGGGAAAAACAAAACAAAATGCAATGAGACTCCTGTCTGTGGGAGTTAAGAGTCAAAGAGAATAAAGAGCCGAGCTGGAGAACACCGACGCTGGGAGAGCTTGTTCAGCAGCTTTCCACATGAAAGAAAATCAATTTGTTGAGGCTTGAGTGTGATGACTTTCCTGGATTCTTCCTTCTTCATCCATCAATCATCCTTCCATCAGTCCATGCAGGCTTGTTCTGGAATCACATCCTCATCAGAGTTGAGAAAGTTGACTCCAAACACTTTTAAACACCCAAACGCTTCAGGTAGTAAAATAAAGGAGACTCTTAAACGGCCTTGCGGTGGTACTCTGGAGGAGCCACCTCGTAGTCACTGGCATTGAAAAGTGACGCAGAGTTCTTCACAAGATACCTGCAACAAAGCAACATTTTACTCACTCCCGTTCCCGATACGCCAATAAAAGCACCGGCGGCGGCCTCGTGAACACTCACTTGAGGAAATCTTGTAGGTAACTGAGCAGCAGCGCGAGGCTCTTTTCATCCAAAGGAGTGTAAGCGAGCATGGCTCCAATCCGCACTTTCAAAAAAGAGATCAACAACGCCATCAACGCACGGTCTTCATTTTGTTTCCTGGGTTCCAGGGTTGTTGTTAGTAGCACCTTCTTGTGCTTCAGCAAGGTGCATCAAATGATGAAAACAAGTCCAGGCAAAGGACATATAGCAACAAATATATAATTTATCAGCAACTACAGCGCAACGACGCCCTCTACTGGTTAGAATTTTAGCCCAAGCATCTCGATGATAGTTTTTTAAAATTTCTCAAGGGTGAATGACCAGAATTTCATCAATCCTACAATGTTTTTATACTTTCCTGTAAATATCACTGTTCTACTTGAATTTTAGATGAGTACAGCTGTGTTTTTACCAAAGAGCCGGAGTAGGTGAGGAGCCCCGTAGATCTGAGACATGGATGTATCCGGGTGGTTGGCCAGGACGTCTGCATACTGTGGCCTCTCAAATTTGTAGAGAAGCTGCGTCCCCAACATAACGTTGAAATATTCCCTAACTCCAGCCACAACTTCATTCACAGCAAACTCCCTACATAACAAAGATAAACAAGTTATACTTGACAAATGATGAAAATAAGAATGAAAAATAGAAAAAGTGGAGAATTAGGAGGGGGCTCTTTACTTGCTGTCAGAGTTTCCTCTGGATTTCTTGTAGTTTGCATAATCTTCAAGGATAGCATCAACATTCTTTTTGGCAGGTAGATGGAAAAGCTGAAGGCATTCAGGTGCATCTAAGTCAAACAACTTTTAAATATGCTGGTATAAATATGTGGCAATAAAATGGGGAACCTGTTTTTGTCTGGTAATCAGGTCCCAGTCATCCACCAGCCAGGGTTTCAGCTCCTCTGGGATTTTGACTTTAACTTCCACTCGGTTTATGAAGGTTTCCTCCTGAGCAAAGAACCAGAAGCAGGGAATTTAGAGATGTATATCCATTTATTTCTTTAAGTAATTTAAAAGTCTGAAACTCATTTATGAACTTACACTTTCAACTGTGGGATCAACTCGTGCCCTCTTCTTTCGAGGAGGGTGGGTCGGGTCTCCTCCTGAACTTGTTCCTTCTCCTGGACCAGGAGCTGCACAAACAAACAGAAAAATACATTTAAAAGCATGAAAGTTATCCTTTGTATTAAATAAATATGGAAAGGTTAATTTAAAAAAAGTTGAATTATAATAAGTTTAACAATACAATACAACAACAATACAAATACTTACTTTTCTGTTTGTTCTTTTTGGTTTTACTAGAAAAGGGGGGAAAACAAATATATTTAAATTTAACACCACGTATAAGAGAAATAATTAGAAGGCATGTCCTTACTAATCAACCCCATGAAAACTATTTAATACTGAAAAGCAAAAACCAAATTGAGTGTGTAATGGTGTCACAATGTTTAGAAATCAGAATGAGTTGGTGTGTGGAATGTTTTTAGCTTTCACTCACACTTCATTTTTCTGTGACGCAGCAGGTATTTTCTTATTCGGCGCAGCACCCCTCATTCTTCCTTCTACATAATGGTCTCTGAAATTAAAAACAAAATTACATTTAAACACATTATCTCAGACATAATAAAGATTGATAGGACACAGACTTACTGATTGGCCCTCTGAAGCTCTTTTTGTTTCTGCAGATTACTCTCCACATACTTCAGAACTCTGCTCTCAGGAACCCATTCGTCCCAGCTGGAAAAGAAACATCAAAACATTTAGACTCCGGAAACGACTACTCTGAAATTAATGAATTTATTCAAAGCAACTGCTTACTTTTTGTTCCACCCACTGTAATGAATAAAGTATTTGATTTGTTTATCCTTGATGCTTATCTTAACACACTGCAAAGACAGACATTATTTAAAAACGAATGATTTAAATGCACATTTGTATGAATATAAAATGTTTAAGAAACAGAACAGTGTCAATATAATAAGAGAAACTACCTAACAACAGAAACCTACCTTAGCTTCGTAGAGCAATGGCCCATGAAAACACAGCACTCTTTCACCTAAAGGGAGTGTTAGCCCATGTCAGCATTAAAGAAATAACGCTGGATTTGATAAGAATGCTGAAAAACTACACGATGCCCACACAAGTAGAGACTTTCTGCCATTAATTGCACAGAACATTAAGGACATAATAAACACTGACGATTTTTCATCATTATTAATCTGCTGACCTTGGCAAAACTATTAATCAACGAATATCTCTGGACATGATAACAGACAGCAGCAGAGGAAAAGCTAATTGAGACGGCACAAACTTCTGTGTGGATGCAGTAGCTACCTGTTTCTTTTATTTCTGCAACCACTGACGTCCATGGGAACATTTAGCTGGCACATTGCAGGTAGGCTACGGCTAATGTTGCGCTATATTTAGAAAATGTCTAATGATAGCCAGATGAAAGTTACAGTTACAGTTAGTGAATACATTGATAAATCTGATTTACGCGACAATAAAGGCTAACGTTTTTAGCTGTTGGAAAGCGGCAGCGCTACAACGATTAAAAAAAAAAAGGCTAGCTACAATTCGTATGTTGGCGGCGGCTTCGAGGCGGACTGGGGGGAGGGAGCGATCAGAAATTAAGACAGACAAGTCATTACCTTCTTGAAATTTAGGCTTCGGGTCCTGTTTCGGCGCCATTCACGGATTAAACTATCAAATTATGGGAAAATTACTAGCTCCCATTCCAGTCTGAAACGGCGCAGCTCTCTAAAGACGTCATGGTCGCCCAAAGTGACGACAAACGTCTGCGACCTTCTTCTTCTTTGTAGGTTCTCTTCTCGTCTCATTACTGCCACCGTCTGGTTTTAAGTTGTGATTGCTTCCATTTTTCCTGACTTAAAAAGTCATTGAAATATATGTAAATAACAATAATAAACCGTTTAGTATTTATACCATTGGGTAATTTATATGTATAAAAAAAACATCTCTTGCATTCTTTATGAGGAATTGTATTCACGCAACCAAAACATTGTTCTGGTGTAGTGCTGCCCCCTATGTGTAATTTCGCAACATGTCTATTAAAGGCAGAATTCATCAATATTTTATGTGGAACATCTGCAGAAACCTCCAAACTCCAGCAAACCGAACTCACAAATAAGACAAAGAAACTAGAGAAACCTCTATCATAAACAAAAAATCAACACTGTGTTAAGGTTCACAATGTCTCTTCAGGGGTCACGTTACCCACATACATTTATGTGGAAAGAAACTCTTCAAAAATATCTTGCAAAATAATATTTCTTAAATATATAAAACATTTTATAACAGAGTGAACAAGTGAACTTTCTGCTGATATATTCAATGAAAACCTTCAGAGATTTGCAGTCTGGAGAGGGCAGTGATCACTGGGGTCGAATGTTGCCTTTTCTGGGACTGTAAAAAAAAAACCCAAAAATACCAGCAACTGAATCAATCACTAGAAGAAAGCTGCTGATATACTGAAGAAGAGAGGCAGCAGTGCCCACGAGGGAGGTACCTTAAGGCAGGGACGAGTTCCTGTTTTAGCGTCTCGATGTCCGTAAACTGGACTGCTTGTCCTCCACCTCTGGTTTTAATGATCTCGCCCTGAAACAAACCAACACGCCAGGGTAAAACAACATTTAAGATAAGAATAATGATGTTACAATCACCTCGGGAAAAAGAAGCATCACCTTAATAAGATGCGTGTGTATCTCATCATCAGAGGCGAGTTCCTGGTGTGTCAGCACATATTTGTCGCACTTGGCCAGGGTCTTCTCACTCGGTGAGGACACCTCAATAGCATTAGGGATGACAGGCTGCATCATTGTACCCAGGTCCAGGTTGGAGGGGGGTTTGTGGTCCACCCACTTCTCCTGACCAGGAGAACGGAAGCGGCGATGCAGCGGACGCACTGGAATCTGCACACGGAACGACTAAACACCATCAATTCCGACAGACGTGTCTAACGTAGATTCTAACAAATCTAGCAGATTGACTCACCTGGAGGTGACCTTCAGCTGTTGTTTTACAAACAGATGACTTGTCCTCATCTTTCTGTGGAGTCCAACACCCAGCTCTCCTCTTGGACCGCCTGGGTTGAGAACGTGCTGGGGATCGTGCCTTCACAGGTGTATGAGTGGGCTGGAGAGCCTGTCTGCTGTCCTGCACCTCTGGCTGATGTTCAGAGACGACACTCGCCAAAGACAAGCAACTGCTGGTGCTGGGGACGGGGATGGGGACGGGGACGGGGACGGGGACGGGGACGGGGTAGGTCCGCACTGGGCAACTGCCGCTGTCCTCACTGCTTGTAGTGGTGTATGACTCCAGCTGTAGATGGGGCGGGGAGACATTTATTAGTGCTCCAGTGTCATGTTTGGTGGTCATTTAGTTGAACTAAAGCTAATGACGAGAAAACTGTGGGTAAATCAAGAACATACGCAGAAGAGAGAGAGTGAGGCTGGACTCTTCTCACAGAGGACTTCCTCGCTGGATGAGTACTGCATCTGACACTGACGAGGTGACAGATGAAGGGAATCGACAGTGTGGCTCTCCCTGACGATGGCCTTCACCTGCCTCAACTTCTCCTCCTTCACCAAGAGGCGGTTCTGCATCTCCACCTGGATGGCGTTAACACGGCGTTCCTGCACAAAGACGAGCCTCACGCTGAGTACCCCACCAGGTCCATCTAGACGCGCGTCAAATACATGATCCTGGAGGCCTACTCACGCATTCTTTCTCCCACTTCAGCTTTGTGTCTTCCATCACTCCGTGCATGCGCCGCTCCATGCGTCTCCTGTCGGACAGCTCCTGCCGCAGCATCTGCTCTCTGCTCTGCAGCTCTTGCTGCAGTGAAATCCTGTCATCCTCACATAGTTTGTTTGTTTTCTGCAGAATGTCAATCTGAAACCACCATGGCAATGAGAACAGGAGAGGGCCATCACGTCTACGAACCACCAATCTGCAAAAGGTGTATCTTATTCTGTCTTTTACCTTTTCCTCATGAACCTGTATTTTCTTCTGCAAGTATTCAATATTGCCCTTGTTATTCTCAATGAATGCGTCCTTCTCTGCCAGTTTATTGCTTTGTTCGTGAATAGTATCTTCTTTGGAAATGAGGTCACTATCCACTTGCTGGAGCGAGGACATCAATGTGTCAGCTTGAAGAAGGTAACAGATGCAAGAAGACGTCAGCAGCTGTCAAAGCCAACGGTCAGAGAGAGCTGGGACGTGAACAGGCACCTGCTCTACTGTACTGCTGAAGCACCGTCTGTCTGATCCTGTGTCTGTCCTGCAGAGCTTCAATCAGTCTGGGCAGGGTGACGTCATCATGGGGGTCCGTCAGCACACAGGAGGGCAGAGGAGGGACGGCGTGGACCTGGGAGCTGACTGCAGTCAACATCTCTACAGAAACTGAGGATAATTAACTTAACAGCTTTATTTCTTTGTAAACATTCAGATATAAACAAACATCATATTATGTTCAAAATGCTTCCTTTTAATTTTGTGCATTCATGTACGTAAAAGTGTTAGATATGGAAATATACAAGATTCTTAACCGTTTTGTTGGTTTGTGGTATTCCTACAAAAGAAAACAGAATCTTTTAATGTCAACATCACAGAAGATTGCAAGTAAACGCGTACTTATACTGGTATGTGACCACTCTGACTGGTACTCACGCATCATTTTCCAGTCCTGCAGGAGAGTTTCCATCTGCTGCACCACTCATTCTCCCTTCCACACTACAATCCCCGAATTAAAAACATATTATTTCAACATTTATTTCCTAAAAAAAAAAATAAAATAAAAAAATATATAGATAGATAGATAGATAGATAGATAGATAGATAGATAGATAGATAGATAGATAGATAGATATAGATAGATAGATAGATATGTGTGTGTGTGTGTGTGTGTGATCTGTTAATACCACATATTCCTAAACACGGCTAGAATTTATGTAGTACAAATAAGACATATGCAATCCAATCATGCTTGCTACGATATGATTTTCGAATAACATATATTTTTCAATATATTATGAAAGTAAGTACATGTGGTTATTCTCCTCTGCTAACGATCAGAAACATGGTGGGAATTCGGTAAAAATAAGCCCCCCCCCCGTTAACTCGTCACAAATACGATGAAATTAAACTTCTACGTCAGTGTTGCACTTGGTTGAAAATAAAAATAGCCAGAAATACTTACATAATATGAATAATAAAGCTACACAACGGCGATAGCTAATCAATAATTTGGCGCAGCATTAGCCGGACAACGGATTGGCTAGCTAAGTGCTAAATATAAAAAAAAAAACTCTACAACGCGACCACAGCACCTGCTTTCGCAGATATAATCGTAAATACTTACCTAACTTAAGGTTTTCTATTTCCAGGTTTGGGATCTGGTTGGGTCGCTATTCACGGATTCGCTAAATATTCTGAATTCGTTAGCTCTGATTCTGAATTGGCGCCGCTCTCTCTTTCTCTCTCACTAATTTAAGTATGTAGAAATAAGCATTTCGAAAAGAAGCATTTAGCATATCGTAATTTATCAATTGGGAAAATAATATATGCTGATATAATATCGTATATTGCAGCTCTATATAAAATCTACTGCATGAAATTGTACTCCTGTCATCAATAACAATGAATTTCACGTTTCACCCGATTGAATCAATATATTTATACCTTAAACAACGTTTAAACATCCTTTTAAAATTTTTAAGAAAATATTCAAACCTTTTTCTTTACCACTAGACGGTGCTATATGCACAAAGATGAACTGTTGACGCTTTAAAAGGAAATTAAAAGATTATACGCAAAAATAACACAATATACAGCAAAGTTTTTAACTGTTGTTTTTAAAAAATGTGGCATAACAGCTTATAAATGTGATGTTTTCCAGTCAAACTTGTTACTCTCCTCAGATGGACAGCAGTAGTTCCCTTAAATACACTAGATTTGTGTAGATTTGGACATAAAAGCTTTATGTAGTGAATCAGGACTTTCTTTAGAGCAGATGTACACTCTTATACTGGTTTAATTCGTACAAATACCTAACAGCACAGTAGACCTTGCAGCGGTTCGAATGACCAAAGCCTCTATTGAGTTACTGACATCGTCTGATAGTAAAATGGACAGATAAACAAAATGTTACAATGCATGTCGAGGAACAAAGACATCTTTAAATAGCATTAATTTTATAATTACAAAAGAAATATCACATACGACAGCGATGCATATCCACAAATCAAACAAATGTTGAAAAATATATATGATAATAAATAATCCTAGTCATAAGCACGGGGGGGGGATAAGAAATGTCCTTAACTTTGATGGTTTAACCCCAGGGCCAAATTGATTCTGACACCCTTTAAGTCAATGTTCAAATGCTTTTGCAAATATTCGTTAAAGAAATCATCCTGTGGCCTCATGAAGACAGCACAGTATTCAAACAAGTGTCTGGATGAGCTAACAGACATGCAAAGCAGGGAACTACTTCATTCTGCCACTGCTTAACTGCTCCAAAAGGCATTGATGGGGGGAGGAAAAAAAGAAAAAAGTGCTAAAGTCAGACAAAAACACTGAAATGATGCTTCCCACATTGGATCAGTTTTAAAGTTATTTCAGTGTTTCAATTAAACCACGTGGACCAGAAACTGACCATAAAACTGGAGTTGATGTCAACTGGCCTCTAAGGTTGTTTTTTTGTTGTTGTTGTTCTTTGTGATATTAAAAAAAAACAAAAAAACATAATAGCCAAAAATACAAACACATAATTTCTCAAAACTTAAAGGTGTAAAGTCACAATTGACAATTGTGCTGCCAGAACAGGGTTTACTCTCGTGCTCTGAAGGCCCGGTGGTAAAACACTCACTTCCAAATTTAAATGCTTTTTAGGAGCAGCCTGAACTTTTACAACGTCCACTTCTGATGAACACAAAATAAAAACGCAGTAATGACAACAGGAGGATCGAGCGTTTGCTTTTGCGATTCTAGTGGCAACAGGTCTAAAGGCATAGGGAATGCATACATCCAACATAACTTACATCATAAATAATTCTTTAAAAATATGACCACAGCATGAATGTCTTACAGAAAAATCTACAGTGATGGCAAAACCGGCATGATCTTTCTGCTGTCAAAACACGTTTGACATACACGACGCCATTTAGAAAATAAAGAAAGTGTTTCCGCTTTTGATGCGACTCGCCGTTTGTACATTTATAACAATGCCCATTTTCTTTATGTTCTAAATATTGTGTTCCACAAGGTGTCACCTCATTAGGTTCTGTGCACAATACATTAGACTGAAATAATGCCATTGACATGGAATATCGAAACAAAACTGTAAAAACCAGGTACAAAAGGTACAATATACTGTAATCAAAGGACCACATGAAGAGGTGTGAAAAAGTCTTCAGTATTCACAGAAAAATATTAACTGAAGCGACTACAGGACAGGCAGTGTCCTAAGTTTATATACATATGATACGTAAAATTGAAAATAGATTTTCCTCTCTGTACATAGCACTGCATTCTTTCATCGCTCTTCCTTATTTACAAGTACTTCCATTGTTGAGATCTCCCCTGTCTTTCAGTTCACTCTGGGTTCTAGTCAAGGGAGATAACGTCAGATATGGAGCCGTAAATGGCTGCCGCCGCGGCCTCCACCGAGGACCTCGACAGTCCTGAGAGGGCGTGGCTGTCCCTGTCTCGCTCTCTGTCTCTGTCACGGTCCCGCAGGCTGCTGGACGACACCAGGCTGCTGGTGCTTCCGCTGTTGCTGCCCCCGTTTGTGGTGGCCATCGTGCTGCTTCCAGGCGTGCCCGGCTGCTCCCGCAGCATGGGCGAGGAGCCGTAAGGGAGGAAGCGGTTGAGCAGCAGGTCGTGATCCTCGGAGGCGGAGGCCGACGCGGCGGCTGCGGCGGCCATCACCATGTTGTAATGCTGGCGAGAGAGAGAGAGAAGAGCAGCCATTAAACAAGGCAAATATGGTGAAACTGCTGGTTTGGAATCAATATACCTGATTGTCACCCTGGAGGAAGGATAAGAAGCTTAAATCTGGAAGAAGGAAAAACACATTAACAACCAAAATCCACAAATCCATTCTGATCAGAGTATTTTTGTAATACCGACATCAGATTACTGTAGTTAAAAAGTAAACTTGGGATTTCGGACGAATGACAAGGTTACCTGGCAGGTCACTAGTTGTGTGATAATAGTGGCGGTAGTCTTGGATAAGGGGAGGTGGGGGAGGAATGTAGCTAGTCTCCACAGGGGGCATGCTGGGAGCTCTGGTGACAGGCGAGGCCTGGCTGTGTAGGTTGGGCACCCTGAGGAGGCACAAAGCCAAGATAAAACAAAACACCCGAGTCAAGAACAGAATCCCTGTATTAACTTATAGTGTCTTCTGTTAAACGCTCACCCTTTGGTAGGAGGGGGGGATATGGGGGACAGTGAGGGGCAGACCCTTTTAGGAGGTGGTTCATCATCTAGTTCATCCTCTGAGGAGCTGTCCAGCGTCAGGTCTATGACGTCGACCTTCTTGCTGTTGTCACTGGACGATCGTTTTGGCTCGTGCATTTCTGTCCTGGATGTGTCTGTGAGGAAACGGGAAGTTGAGACTAACAACCCAACAAAGGACCTGAGTACACAAGAAGAGCTGATGTGCATACCGCTGTCTACACCGTTAAAAGAAGCAGACACCTCCTGCACCTCCTTCTTTGACCTCATGGGGGCCCAGTTTCCGTCTTCTTTGAACTGGATTTCATCACAGTCAGAACAGCTGTTCAGGATTTCCATGAACAACCTGTGGCAAAGACAACGAGCCAATTCAAAACCTGGTAGGCCTGAGACGTATTGTGTCTTGTAGCTGTCTAGCAGAAAAAACCCCTCCTCATTGTAGGAGGGTTTTTTTCTGCTAGACAACAAATGTCCTCCTTACCCATCTATAAAGAGGTGCTCATACGGCGCCTTCTTGTCACACACAGGACAGACCCAGGTCGGCTTCTTCTCATTCATTTGGATATAAAGTGTTGCATCAAAGCACTGGAGGTGAGAGCAGGTTATCGCTCTGCAAGGAATCGTCAGCCTCATCTTGCCCAGCTGGAACACACAACAAATGTCACTCCTAAAAATGCACAATGTAATTCCATACCAACAGATTAGGTTTTGATTTAATTTCATTGTAAATTCATCCTTTCATTTTGATATAACTGGATAGCGACAGGGGTTTGTTGATTTATTACAAATCGACAACATCAGTACATTTAGTCTTAAAATGAAGCATTTATGATGGGAATATTTACAGGACAGAGAAGAGAAACTCGTAGACTGGTGGTGGCGATCTCACTCTCTGGGTCAGCTGTTAACTTCTCCTTGACTAGAAAGAAAAAAGATCAACTCAGTAAGTCATTCTTTTACAGTAACAATTCCTTTACAAATTTGGACACATTCCTTTGATCGGTATCTTTGATTTACAATTAGAAATATCGACTTACTCAAAGCCCGTGAGTGGTCGGGGTTTCTAATTCCTTTGGCTCGTAGTCTTTGCAATAACACTGAAGACGACTGCTGCATTACCAGATAAACAGCCATGGAAAAACTCTGATGAAACAGAGATTAAGATAAATAAAATTAGTCACGCCAGTTACCTCAGGATGGAACGGCAAACATGATATCAACACGCATCCTTTACTCGCCAGATTTATCCAGTATGCACAGATTTGACATTTCAGGTTCACCATTAGCAAAAATCCTTATCACAACAACCTCTACAACTGCTAATGGGTCAAACTGTTCATCACGAGGCAGAAAAATTATGCTGCAGGAGTTTTCGTACCCTCCCGATTTCGGCAGTCCACGACACCACGATTGTGTTGGGGATGGTGGTGGACAGTCGGATGAGAGAGGTGATGTTGATGGGGCGGCTGGGCCTTTTTGGTTCAACTCCATTCTTAGTTGGAGGCAGATATCCCTGCAGACACAGTCAAGAACATATCACTTATGATTCGATACGACACACAGAAAAAAGGAGAGACTAACAACAGCATGTCTGGACTCACGGGGAGATTACAGGGTTTGCTGTTGACCTTCACACACAGGTTAGGGGGGAAATGATCCTCCTGCGGACAGCTTGTCTCTGATAAACAAAATCTGGAAATATATATTAACGCAGACGTTACGGAACAAGAAGAGTAGAAGGATAGTGTAGGTTTAAAATGTCAATCTTTTAATTGGGGGTAATAAATAACTGAAGTAAAAGCTACTAAAGATGAGGGGAAAAAAACAAAACACTGCAGTCTGTGGTTCCTATCAGAACTGAGAAAAGCTCAATACAGTCTTGTAAATAATAAAGAAAAGGGTTAAATGTACCTTAACTGGACTTGAACAGCAAAGTCACATTTGTTTCCAGATATGTCCCTGAAGAATTCAGATAATTTAGGTTAAAAAAAAACGCACTCTAATACAAACTGTTGGAGGTTGAGACCAACGCGTACTGGAGAACTTTCTCACTTACATGGAGCCGCTGATCTGTTGGACCTGCTGGGGTGTTAATGCAAATGCGTAACATGCTTCCTGAAACCGCTGACTGTTGTCTGAGGCTTTAAAGGAGACAACGGGAACAGAACGACAGTCAGAGGACATCCGAGAGACATTCCTGGACACTACTGTTGAGTCATACTCATGTGAAACATTCCTGTGGCTGTTATATGATCATCCATTTGAATCTATGATGACAAGGTTCACATCATGATAAACAAACACCAAATTGTGCTGTAATATCTGTCTGGTTTAGGTACACGCTGCCATATGATAACTTCGTGAAATTCACGTTAAAATGCGAAATGATTATTATACGGATGAAATTTTCTCCGTCAATTAAAGTCTGACTAACTGTGCTCACAGTGCTCTAACAGCATAAACATGGATGGGGCCATCACTACTTAAGACGCTGTGCTGACACAGTGGACTTACTCAGGCTTGTTGGCTTAATGAGTTCATCCAACACGTCGTAGAACGGCAATCTCTGGAGCTTGACATCGGGATGTACAGGGTGCAGAGCAGAGGGGAGGTGAGACAGACTCAGCTCGTGCTTAGGCCCAAGTAAAGAAACAGGCAGCAAAGGTGATGGGGAACCATGGCTGTCAAATCCCAGCTGTGCGAGTCCAGCAGGCAGACTGGAGGCAGAATGAACACCAGGCAGCGTGAGGTCCACTGGCGATACCATTTTTATTGGGAAGCGCCGTCTATACAGCTCTTTGATCTTCATCTGCACAGCAGGACTGCAGCCGGCTTTGAGTAGGTGGAGGGCTTTGGTCAAAAGTTCGTGTTTTCGCCCGTGTTTATTCCGTCCTGCATACCCCAGTAAGACCTGGAGCTCTGAAACTCGAAGGCTCATTACCATTTGCTGTAAACAGATAGTGTTGAAAATGAATACATACATTTTACTGTTCTGAGACTGACAGATGACTAACTTCAAAATATTTTTGAATAGCTACTAATAGCAGAATTGTTAATTTTATTCACCTATATATGCACACACTCACATGCTTCAATAGCAAGCTACAATGCAGGGTGTTGGCATGCTATCAGAAACATTTCCCTGTTAGTGTCACAGCCAAGGACATTTTGACAGGCACGACTCAATGACAAAAGCATTTTTAAATTATTATTTCAGTGTATTACTGCATTTAAAATATAATGTTTACAAAGCAGATCAGCAAAAACTTCAACATTCAGCTAACTTCAAAAATGAACACTGCACAGTATTTCTTGGGAGGCCACTGCATTAAATTCGATTATACGGCTTAAAAAGGCATGCCAATTTCAGCCCATGTCTCTGCACTTGTCAACGACTGAACCGTTTCAACTGAAGAATATGGAGTCACATAAAGCATTTAAATCGAATGTGTCATTTAACTCCTTAAGGCCAAAAGGAGGTCTTTGACATTTACAGAATATGTATCCAAAAACACAAATCGGCATGAGAAGTGTGATGGTGCACACAATCTCACAGAATCTTCCTTAATATTGAGAAATACCATGATTGCGAACACTGTCAACCGTGTTGACACTTGTTACAGAGATTAAGATGAAGGGACTTAAATTTAGTCAATTAAAATAACGCAGAGCGCAGAGTTATCAGAAACTACAACTACAACAGCGCCTGTTACTCTACAATCAGGGGGAAAACGAAGCTATGTGCTGCAGCATTACCTCCAAATGTTTTTTAATTAATCGTCAAACTCAACTGCGTTACAACGCGCAGCAGTGGGCATACTCATTGCATTTCTACGTATATCCTGACATGTAATGGCTAATCATGTATATAATGCTAATAGAAACTAGCACTAACCTAGGCTTGCCTTCCAGGGAATAGACAGAGCCCATTTTTAGATGAGCATACCGGTCCTTCAAATAGACTACTAATAATGTCAGTTGCTTAATGTTACAGTGGCACTGGATATTAAACAATGTATAAGTTATTATTTTCATTTTTACATAAGAACTAATGTCTATCATTTTCTGTAAGTGAGCTGCACAGAAGAGACAGCCGAAAACGTCGGCAACAATAACAAAGCTAATGCTATCGAACTAGCCAGTCTGCTAATCGTCTGTCTGGACTGCACTCTTCGGATTCCTTGAGGCAAATGCTTTGATAACAATCTTATTTGGGGACTCTACTGACAAGTTACAATGATTTTACCGGCTGGGGTGAAAATCTCACTGCGTGAAACGTCTTTTTGTGAAGCTAATGTAGGGGGGTCGCTTTACCTTCAGTTCCGCACTCTCCGCCATCTTGTTACATTAGGTGCGCATGCGCAGCAGCCATCCTCAAGGGACGGCGTCTATTCGAAATTACAAGACGCTATTCCTTGTTAGACAGCAGGGGGCGCTACTATAATACAAAACCGCGGACCGTCAGTCATAAAGGACACGTTTCTTCACCCCGCGATTTACATTTTCTGTTTTTTCACTCAATTTGTGATTTTTTTAAATTTATTTATTTATTTATTTTTACGTGCATGTATCCTATCAGAAGGATTCAATAAATTGGCAAGCTTTTTTGGTCGGTATATAAAAGTTTAAAACTATTGGCCAACTCAAAGAATCTTTTAATTATTTTTAAATCAAACAAATGCATGTATTTGCTGATTCTTCAGGCAAAATATGTAAACTATTTAATATAAAATGTGGATTAAACGTATTTCTATGTTTAAAAAGCAGGCTAAAACGCGATGCCTTGTATATATGGAAGCAAACGTGATTAGAAAGGAATTTGCGCATGGTGACAACACAGATAAAAAACAAAATTCTTATGGTAAAATTGTTTATTGTTTAGCGATGTAAAGAAATAACAAATAGGCTATTTATAATAGACTATGTCGTTTCCAGTAATGTAAGGTGTTGGCCTACTTATGTATACCGTCTGTTATTTTATTTTGCCCAAACAAGAAGTCGTGTTTTAATTTAAAAGATGCCTTATTTCAATGCTGAATAATTCCCATCACTCGCTTAAAGTGCATAACAATAAAAGTAAGCAGTTGGCCTGCAAATACGGACACAGCAACACAGCAATTAAACAATAACGAGCAATGAACTGTCCTCTAAACAGATAATAACGAAACCAGTAACTATTACACATACAATGTCATTGCACGTTGCCACAAATAATATTATCAATGGTATAAGTTCAGGAAATTAAATGTCACCGTAGCCTTTACAAAGTGGAAGGAAGGTCAGACATAATCCAATAACACAAGTAAATACACGTTTTATTCCCTCAATGAACCTTTCAGCAGTGTCCCAAGAACCCCCCCCCCCCCCCCCCCCCCCCCCCCCCCCCCCCCCACGGTAGTTCGGCGGATGTGTTGACGTACTTGTTCATACAAAATAAATGTGCTGAAATGTGGTTCAGGGTGGAAGCAGGGGAGATTTGAAGCTGCAGGATCCGCTGCAGTGGCGAGGAGTCAACATCTTACACGAGAAATGGTGCAAAGCGTCGTGAGCTTCTAAGAAAAAGGAAATTAAAATCAATGATGTACACAAACCAGTGCGACAAACTCCTGGAGGAATAAAAGCTTGAGATTCCAAAATTAGACAGTAGCTGGAGATCACATTTTGACCTATTTTCATGGGAATATCGAACACTTTTCTTTTTTAAGAATTTAAAAGCATATGTTTTAGACGATTTGGTCGAAATAATAACGAAAGATATGGGATAAATCCCGTTTTAATTGTTTTTTTTAAAATTGTAATTCGTGTTTTAGCACGCAGAGCATCAGTTAGGCAAATACATTAGTATTTGAGTCCAAAGTCTCCTCTGCTTTATGAGTCTCACCTCTGACGATGTGCAGCTGCTGAACCATCTCCTCCCGGTAAGAAAGTTCTCTTTTCATCTGATCCTGGAAATTATCTAAGAAACAAATATTCACACCGACCTCTAAAAATTATGAAACCCAGTAGATGCACTCATTTAGTATCAGTTGTGAAAGAAAATATATTTTAAAAGATTACAAACTGACAGAAAATAAAACAACATCTGCTGGAAACAATGACTTTGTTGTAAATTTTCGAAAACAGCGAACCTGTAGGGGGCGCTGTTTTCAAACAACAAACTCATTACCATGTCTCAATAGCTTCATGATTTTATTTTTAAATTGTGAATTTGATGATATTTTTATGTTTTATACAAGGTGGATATTTGATTTATTTCCTGATTGAACAGGCCAAATCCTGGGTGAATGATTTAATCCTGTTTTACACCTCATCCATGAAAATTTACAGCTATTTAACATTGTAAGTGCAATAAAAATACGTTTACGATATTAATTTTACACTTTTCAGGAACACATTTGGATTTACATTTGTATTTGGGTTGAAAAACAATAATAAATTAAAGTAATTTAGATTTGTCAGAAAATGTTAACTGAATTTGTTTTAATATTTATTGTAATTTATCAGACATCTCATTACACCCTTCAATATTAGCTTTTTTATTCAAACTTTTTTCACATTTTTTATATATGAAAAGATGAAGACTAATTTAAAATAATTTTGAAACGTACATGTGAAATTATGTTTTTATTATCCCTATTGAGTAAATTTTCCTCAATATTTCACATTTTCGTTTTAAAATGGAAAAATGCAGTGACCTAATTCCTTTCCCTTGTCAGTGGTTTAGAGATCCATAACAAAATCCAAACCACAGTTTGCTCACTTCATGGGTTTTTGGAAACAGCCTGGTCTTCTGCATTATTTCAGTTAAAGGATTTTTCCCCCCCTCGTCTCTACTGAGTAAACATGCGTGTCACCCTGAAGGTGGTAAAGCACTGTTGCTGCTTACCTTTCAAGCTTTGAAATTCACGTTCCAGTTTTTTCCTCAGCTCAACCTGTTCTAACAGCTGCTTTTGAAGCTCCTCTAAAATGAGACAGAAATAAAGGATGTCTAAGGGTGTGTTACAGGCCTGTGGATACACCTACAAATTATTCTTATATTTATTTTTGTTTATTGACTAATTACTATTAACTATCATTATTAAATAATTCCACCATATACGTGTGATAATTATTATCAATTATTAATCACTTATGAATAATAATAAAAATAAGAATAAAATAATTTTAATGGACATTCAACTATAAAATAACTTACCCCTTTCCATACTTGGTAAAGCGCTCTGTGCTGGCAGAGGTCTGGCTGGCATATCCTCGGCTGAACACACACACACACACGTATAAATACACACGATCCTCACAACAAAATAAAATGTGGGGAAAAGCAGAAAAAGCAGATCTGTGGGTTATAAACATGGATTTTCGTACCTTCATCCGGTTCTCGCTGGATCTCCTCGCCGCTTTGTTCAGTAAAAGCCTTGGTTTCTATCTCCTCCACTGTGGAAGACGGCTCTTCTTTACTTGAGCTCTCATCTTCAGACAGAGGAGGAACAATCTGCGTCATCAACTGATGCACTTGTCATATTTGAAAACGAAGGCTAAACGAAAAAGAATGTCTGACCACTGGTAAGGACTCCAGTCTGGTAACTGGCAGCTCTGAACTTATACGGGCTGCTCCTGTGTTGCAGGTCACTTCTCTCCGATGTGTACACCTACAAAACAAAGATAAGATAAATAAATAAATAAAGCGAACCAAAATGTTTTATTTCGTTTATTCAAAATAATGGTCAATTTAGCTGCATTTGTGCGTTCAAAAATACACTAAAACCAAGAAGTAAAACCAGTTGTTGTGTCTGTGAAACTCACTTGAGTGAAGGAGGCGGTGATGTGGCTTTCCGGTGGTTTCTGGACCCCTCTCTCGGATGAATGGGCCACATGCAGGCTGTTTTTCTGGGACTCCGCCAGGCTGCTCCCCGTCGCGGCCTTGGTGTCTAAATCTTTCGGTGAGACACCGAGAGTCACGCCGGGAGGAGTCCGGGGACGCACCGAGGAAAGAGGCCGTGAGTCCTCCGCCTCGTCCTCAACAGCTTTATTCGTCTCCACGTCCACGTCCGGCTCGCCCTCGCTGTCCACGCAGGGGGAGACTGATCGGTAACTGGAGCTCTCGCTTAAAAAATCAGGCGATAGGTAGCCGGTGCGGCATCCGCTGTACGCGCCTCTGTTTCCGTAGAGTTTGGCGATGCACTCGGCGTCTTTAATAACGGGTCTGAAGGCGGAGACGTAGCTGATTTTCCGCGGCGCCAGGGTCATCCCCTCCAGCGGCCTCGTCTCGTCCCCGGACTTGTCGTCTTCGTTACGCACGGACTGAGTGCTGGAGCAGCGCTCGATCTCCACCATGCTGTCTTTGGAAGTGTTGGTGCTGCGGTCGCTGTGGTCAGACATGTCCATATCTGACTGTCGAGGAGGACAGAGAAGCTCTGTCGGGGGTTTGTGCTGAGCTTGGGGGTACGGCGGCATGGGCAGCGCGCCCGCCGCGGGCCAGAACATCGGGAAGGAGTGATAGGCGCTGTCCTTGGTACCAGGCCACAGGACACCCGGCAGGCCTGCTTTGTTTTGCTCTCCTAGGAGAGTGTCGTCTTTCTTTTGACACAGGCCGAAAGCTGGGAACCCGTATGGATGAGGAAAGAGTGGCGGCGGGATTTTTTGCAGCATTCCGAAGCCTTTACTGGGCACCGGGATGACCGGGTAGCTGCGGGAGCTGGCCAAGTCCGCTCGGTTTTCATCACAGAGGATTTTGGCGGGTATCTCTGGAGAGTCTCGGGGACGACTCGGTATTTGCTGCTTTAAAGGAGAGCTGGATCCAGATGTACTGCACGGCAGGGTCCTCTTGCGACTGCCCCCATTGAACATGGCCTTCACATCCTCCCACGCGTGTAATACATCTGTCCGAGAGGTTTTGTCTGTTAATTTGAGGTGTCGCCTCCAGGAATTAAAATTAGCAGCATCTGGCTGCGTGTACTTGGACTCTGGCGTGCGATGGGAATGGAATATGAATTTATTTGGAGAAAAGTACATGTTGCAGTAGGAGCACTTGATGCACTTGGCCCTGGAGCTGTTGTATCTGGCCGGGATGAAACTGCCTCGGCTGCCCCAGGCGCATTCGTGGCACACGTCGAAGGCGAAATTTTCTGGAAGTTTAGGAGGACAATGGTTTCCCAGGAAGGACTTGCAAAGTCTCTCTGCTTCGCGCTTGGTGATCATTCCGCAGCGCCGGGAGGATATGGGCATGGCCCCGGCTCTCCGCAGGATCTCCAGCTGGACAGGGGTGCACTGGACGCAGGTGATCCCCAGCGCCACACGCCGGTTGTGTATCTCGTTGTAGCTGTAGTTCTTCAGCAGCGTGTTGGATATCTGCGCAAGGCAGAGTCTCTCCGAGCCATCTATCACCAGCGACACGATCGGTACTCCGTACAGAACCACCTCTCCCACCTGATTGGGCTTCAGGTTCTTGCCCGGATAGCAAAGTTCTTGTTTTGAGCTCGGCGAGGAGCTGGATTCTCGACCCGCGGATATGGTGTCCATCCTTGGAGGCCTGAGAGCTGCGGAGTAAGGTGTGTGAATAAATAAAAGCTTTACATTAAAAAAAAAACAAACAAACGCTGGGCCTAATAAACGGAGTCATGTTAAAATCGGTTTGTTTTTCCCATGTTTTAATTAACAATATAAAATCTAAAATAAAGTCTTTTTAAGTTATTGCACCCAATTTACACCTATATTTCAGATATAAAAGCAACCCAATTGTTACGAACAGTTAGTAATAAAAAGGTTTGTATCAGAACGGTTAAAATAAATGACACTAACAGCGTCCCAAAGTTGAAATCGCTTTGCAGAACTTACCTTTACTGTCTGTGCAGCTCCAAGAGATAGTTACCAAGCGAAAGCCAGAGCAATACGAGGCGTGTGTGTGTGTGTGTGTGTGTGTGTATGTGTGTGTGTGTATGTGTGTGTGTTGTGGAGAGATCGGGACGCAGACGTCCGGTCCTCGCTGCGCTCCTCTCTCTGCTCCTCTGTCGGCGTGTGCGAGCGCGTTTGCGTTACCTCAGCAGTGACCACATGGCAGCAGGCGGAGGTACAGCCCCCTCCTCTACGACACCGACAGCAATCAAATGACGGCGAAAGTTAGGGCAAGGCACTCCCACTCACCCAGGCAGCCCGCGTTAACCGCCGATTCATTACCGATGAAGATGTTTTGTGTCTTGGAGCCCGCGGCTCGTCGTCAAATAACAGAAATGATAGAATTAAAAAATGACACAAAATATTTTTGGTGCATTTAAAATAGATTTGGAATGACAAAGTTAATCTTTTATATTGTGTTGACCGTGAAACATGTAATTAAGTCTTTTGCACTTTCCTATTGACAATAACAATAATGTTACTGGAGGAGGCTCCGCTGGGATTTGGCGTTCCGCTGAAAGCAGCAGGGGAGCCCCGCCACGGGCCTGGGTGCCGGGGGTCGGGGGCCCCGGTGATGAATAGGCTCCGACTCGTGCAGGCTTTCAACACGTGCTGCGTTCCCACGAATACCCGGTTTAAAAGCTACACCGAATACACGACTTGTGACAATAAACAGCTGCTCCAAAGGTAATTTCTCTGTGAACTGCGCTTATTTCTTCGTGTCTTTGTGGAACAATGGCGGCAGCAGTGAGCTGCGACTCTTTAACTTGTATTTAACTTCGTAAAGTCGGTAAAGATTTGAGCGGATCGTTTTAAATCGGCACATGCACGGCGGCCTCCAGCGATGGCATAAAAGCCACTGTTATTGATTTAAATAAAATATGCAATTTGTTATTAGACCAAATAACCCGAACGATGACACAAAAACATAAAACTGCCTCGTCTTAAACTCTAATTTTTAAAATGACAGCTTATTGAAAACCGAAGTATTTTAAAACGTTTTAAAACTTGACCCCCCCCCCCCCAAAAAACAAAAAAACAAAAAACAAAAAAACAGACAAAAATAAGGTCAACAGTTTCGTGAAGGAAAAATTTTCTCGTCAGGTATTGTTTTCTAGATCATCTGGGTTGCGTAAACTTCCATTTTTCTCCACTTAAAAAATAAACAATAGCTGCTCTATCCAATTGGATCAACAGATATTTGGGAAATGCCTATTTAACTAAACACCTTTGAACTTAGATCTACCTGATATCCATTTTTCTCATTCAAAGACCTTCAGGTTGAGGATTGGCAGTATAAGTTTACATCAGACATGAGCAACGAAGAAAGCAACAAAGGTCGCAAGGCCGCAATGAGGCTAATGCTCATCCTACCTTTTTGTGGGAGAGAACAGCTCATTTAAAAGTGTGTCTGCATTAATCACAGTGCTGCATCAAAGTATGATAATCACCTGAACACTCTATTAAAATAAAAGTGCCAGCCCAGGGGAAATCTTACCTTACTCTTTAATTGTTTTGAGAGCTTTGATAGGCTTTTTAATCCAAGATTAATTTATGCATTCTTAAATAACTCTACATATGATTAATAAGCTTGAAAATTAAAAGGAGAGTGAACCAATTATAACAAGTGGTTGGTCATCACCTCATTAGATGAAATGATGCAGTTTGCTTGTGTGTTTATGATTGGGTACTACATAAATTAATGGAGTACCTAGCAAAATGTGGGGTGATCCTTAATGAGAATTAAAAAAGAGCAGTTTGATAATTACTCAAATATTGCAGTGCGTGATATGACTTTATATTAAAAACTGCATATGAAAACAGAGATTGTCCTGAAAACTCTTGTGCCGTTCATCTCTTCAGCCGAGGTGTTGATCGTGAATTAGATCTGAGCTTGAGAAGCAACAAAAAGCTAATGATTGGCTGTTTGTGAGGCCGCTGGAGAGATGCGCAGGAAACAGTGTGGTAGCTAATGTGTAAACAAGACATTGCTGGTCCCCTCTGATGTTTATTTGTCTCCTAAAAGCCTACCCTTGGGTCTTGACCCACACATCCTCCACTGCTAAACGGAACATTTCTTTTCACAGGAGGTACATGTGCATGCTTGTGTGTTTGTGTGTGTGTGGTTGTGTGTGTGTGTGTGTATGAGTGCTGGAAAGGGGTGTGTATGTGTGTGTTTGTGTGTGTGTGCGTGTGTGTGTGTGTGTGTAGAGGGGGAGTTGGGGGAGTTCATCACTGCATCAAATGAAGCTGAGCGCAGGGACCCTTTGTCACAGACAGGGACTCATCTGCCAATGGCGAGCTGTAAGGTCCTAGGGGAAGGCAGGAACAAAGGTGCTAAAAGGCTGTGTGACAATGAGGGTGCTCCGAGGAGAGCCTTCAAGAGTGGGACCCAGGCAGCATGGGACAAGCTGTGCCAATCACTCTGCAATTACTTTTTTGTGCAATTCAGAGGCCTTGTGTGGGTATTCAACATGAGGCACAAGGACGCAAGCAGCCACAGAAGGTTCATTCCTCTCTGTGCTTTGCTTCTTACACAGAGCTGACCCTAAGTTTGTGGCATAAATCTATAGCACATCACTGGCTCATCTGTTGATTTGAATGAGGGAAAACCTGACCAGAATACAAAATTTTGTTGACAATCAGGATAATTTCTTTTGATGCTGGATGCAACTAAATCTTTATTTGAAACAATAATATGAAGATGTGGATATACTGTATACTTGATAAATAGTACTTAAATGTAAAGTTCTCTTTTTCAGTGTGCTAATATTTTTATTCATTTTTAGACTAAAGACAATATTAAAATAATTTCTGAGTTGATTTGTGGAAAATATCAACCATGAAAACAGACATTTGTAGGAAAAAAAGCTCAATAAAATTAGTTACACATTAAAATAGAGCGCGTACAATTTTGCTGGCTGTTATTTGACCAATCTGCAGCCCGATCACAGCAGAATACGGGCCTCTCAACTGCCTCCTCTGAATAACTTAATTGTTATTGCATTTACAGAATATTAGGAGGTTCGACTTTTGTATCAACATTGCCTTCTAGAGTCTATTAAAAAAAAAAAAAAGCAAGAATTTTTCTATATCCAACCTCGAGCTGTTTCACTGGTGTAATGAGGAGTCAAGTGAGAGTGGGAATTATCGTAATGATAACAAAGGTCTCTGTACCGTAGCTTGGGGCTGTATGGTAGGGCATTACCATAAAGATGTGATGTGTTTCTGTTGCAGGGATTTTGTGAGGGAGCAGGCCAAAGAGATAATAACTATTAGTAGATGACAGTGCTTTGTGGGATTCCAGCTGTGGAGCCCAAATTTCCATACAGATAGAATGGCTCTGGGTGGATGATATGTGTATATATGTATGGGGGATGGGGTAGGGTTGACTCAGTGGACCACCCCCCCACTCCCCCACCCAGGCTTGTACCAGTGTGCAAGTGCCAAATCTCAGTTTTGGACTCAGGCTGTGTCAGACTGAAGGGCCAGGGGCAGGTCTCTGGAGGAGCTGTCCAGAGTACTGAAGCAGCCTGGTTTTAGCCTGCTGACAGCTTTCAAAGTCGACAAGTGCAAATGGGCTTCTCTCTCTGTGTGTGTGTGTGTGTGTGTGTGTGTGTGTGTGTGTGTGTGTGTGTGTGTGTG
>BJFM01001155.1:136853-147325 GCA_016586285.1 Arothron firmamentum | reverse complement strand
TGTGTGTGTGTGTGTGTCTGGGTAGAAGGTCTGCGGCGCCACACGAGCTTCAGTGCTGAAGGAGACAGACGGGAGTCAAGCCCTTTAATTGTCTCATTGAGGGTTTGCTGCACGCAGGTTGCCAGGATACATGAGGCAGAAGACAGTTCGCGGGCCTGAAACGGTGGTAGCACAACAGCGGAGCAATGAACATACACAATCAGTCAGGATAAAGATCTCACCCGCGGCGGCGCGGAAGGGGGAAGCGAACAGCTCTGAGGAAAAATCAATAAGGAACTGCTCATTTTGGAAGGACATGTGTGTCACAGTCAATAGGAGTTAATAGGCTGGGTTGTTCGGCAGAGACAGGCGGCTCAGGAGTGCAGCCGCTCTAACAGCTTAATACATGCTGAATGGCAACTTGGTTGGCTGTAACAGTCGCCGTGGACACATCAAGTGCAGAATAGAAGCTGATGGGCGCAGGCAAAAAGTTAATTATACAACAGAGTTGAAGGCCTTACGCACAGAAGTGCAGAATTACCCATCCAGTAATCACACCCGACGCATGCAGCTGTATTAGAGCGAATTTTATCCATTTTCCTGCGTTTCCACGCACAAATGGGCGACCGAAGGAAACAGCCTGACGCTAGCCTTGCCGACACTTGAGCTCTTCTTTGTTCTAATTAATCAGCATTGAACCGACAGGCCCTTTGCAGGTTAATTGGCTCAGAGGAAGGATGTGGGAACTTGTGATGAGACCAGCATAGGTGCATTTCTGCAGCTTTTGTAGCACATTTACATTTTTTTCCCTCCGACTTAACAAGATTAGCCAAATTCAGACTATTAATGGCTTAATTAATCAAGGTCTGCAGGTCAGGCTTCTTCTCTTAATTAGTGCCCGTTAGCAACTAAATTAGATTGTTATCATGTCTTAATCTTTATCAAGTTAATTAATATATAATTACAAGCGTATTAGATGCTAGATTTTGATTTTATCAGTGACAGTAGAGCTGCACCCCCAAAAGAAGCATGGAAAAGGAAGACACTAAACATCACACCAACAAACAGTTGTGGATGCTGTTGTGCAATGGAGCATCCTTTCAGTAACATTTGGGTGTCTGAGACCAGGAAAACAGTCATGGCAGCCATATTCTTCTGAGAACGAGTGCGAACTATAAAGGTCTTGGCTCCAATTGACATTTCAATAAGTGGAACAGAGCGTTCGTATTCCATTCCCAACTTTTCTGAAACAATTATTGAGATGGCACCTCCGGGCGATGTATGCTCCCGGTCCCCGGAGCCCCGCTGGCTCAAACAGTAATTGACTAAATTGTAGAACATCGGGGCCATTTACAAATTCACCAAAAATGAATCGTTTAAAAATGAAATGAGGGTGACTCTCAAATTAGCAAGGAGTATGATTGAGATGTGGCTCTGGGAATTAAGGAGCGTGATTTAGAGCTCCGCAGAAAAGGAGCATCTGTGAACGGTCCCGTGTTACTCACCACCCTGAAATAACTCCTGTTTAAATATCACTCTGGCTCCACACATCCTCAGTAAAACACTGCACTTTGTATTTAAATTCTCCACAACTCATATTTAAGTGGTTAGCTGGGCAGGCGGAGAGGTGTAATTTCATCTCATGGAAGAGAAAAACACTGATTTTCCTGGAGAGGTGTGATAAACGACAGCACGCAGGTCTCCCTGGCTGGAGAGTGTTGTGCTCGGAGGTGATGGGGGACAGTGATCTTTGCTGCATGTTACAAGGTGTAGTCATTTCTGGAGAACACCGGCAAATTGCTGCGACGGCCGAGGGCCCGGCAGCCCTGATGGATGGTCGACACTGTTGATTGTTGCCTGTTGTGCCATCCCTTCAGCTCGTAGGCGGGTACGCTCTTCCAACCAGTGATGAGTAATTACTAAGTTCATTAGCCACGCCGGTGGCCTGGAGATTTGTTACAACATGATTGGTCATTACGCTCTGTTCAGAAAGCCTGACGTTATCTAATACCGGTAAATACATTTTCTATATGTCATATGGCAGAGGTTTGTGAAATAGCCTCAGAGGCTATTATAGCTTTTGGCTGTGAACATCAGATAAACCTAAAATAATAAACTGCCTCATAAACTCTTGCAAACATAATTTGCAACTACTGTGGTCAAGATTTACAACAAGATTTACGCAAATGTGCTGGCTCGACTGAGTCCTGTAATTCCTTTGGTAATATTGTGTTATTATATTTGTCTGTGACTAATGTGAGCTTTAGTTTTTAAGACGTGTATAATTCATATGGAGAACTACAGAACATACATAAACAAACAGCGGCGATGGAAACAGTTTAACGGTAACTTTTCTACCGTGGTCTTTTTGAAATGAAAGAGCCACGAGCTATCTTTGTACAATGGTCAAGTCATTTTTCTTTAATAGGAAAATGGTTACTTATTGATCTGCACTTTAGAAAGCCTCCCAGCGACGCTCCGATCACCAGAGCTGTCAAGAGCACCAAAACGCATCTGGTTCCTTTGCGATTTGATGGCGCGCCGATTCCCATTACTGGCACATTTCCAATGTTAATTACCTTCCACACAACATTCTCTCCCTCTGAAGAGGCTCACGCAGGCCGCCAGTGTCCCACCACTGGACAGCGGGGGGGGAGAGCGACAGGGCGAGCGTGGAGATATGGCGCTTTGCGTTTGTGTTGAATCTGTGCGCCGCTGAGTCCGGTCATTAGGCAGCGTGATGGGCTTTTCTTCTCCACACCATTTCCCCTGGTCACAATAGCATAAAAGCGCCATTTTGGTTCAATAGCAAAGACTTCAGCTGAATAATCACAAGGGTGAAACTGTAACTATTACAGAGGCACCTCTGGGATAACCATACATAACAGGGGTGTCAAAAACACTGTAGGTTTTCTGGAGGGCAAAGTGTTTAAAGTGTACGCTGTTGGCTCTTGCTCCAACATCTGCTTTTAATTACTCAATTAGCACAATCATTTAGCCTCCTTGACATTCATCCAAATGGCAAATCATAGCCGGAAGTTGTCGGGTTCAAGCAGAGCGTTGAGTCATGAAAAATGCATACGCAATAATGTATATGGATACTTAACTAATTGAACCAATTAAAGGGAGGGGGCTGCTTTGAGTGAGAACAGCACCAGCTTCGCCCTCCGGGAAGAGGCTTTGACAATTCTGATGTACAGCCTCCCCTCTGCCTATTCACAGAGCTGCGCCTCCGGTCATATTTCAGCAGACAAAAGGTTCTGACTTCACTCATACAAACAATGAACCCCAAAATGTAGAAGCCATCCAGATTAAAGGCCCATTTAGCACAAAGGCCATTATAGCCGCATTTCCAGACACTAAGGTCACAGAATAAGTCCTGAGAAAATGGAGATTTGCATTTTTTCAAGCATGTAGAGATAGTATGAGTGTTCCCATCCAACAGAAAGTGTCATAGCGACATCCATGAATATATGTCGACATACGCGTACCAACAGATCAACCTGAGGGTTAAATGGATTCCTGCTCAGGTTGAGATGAGCTATCCTCCCTCCCAAAGTTAAGGCAACGCAATCCCCCGCCACACACAAAAAAAGAATGATTGTACCCCTGCGGTAGTGATTTCCTGCATGCTATGGATGCATAAATAAACATAGGCATAAATACACAGAGGACACTGACTGGGACTGGCTGGCCAAGTGGGGCAGCTGTTATTAAAAGGGCTATTTATCACTGTCGCCCCTCTCAGGTTCCATCCTTCCCTGCCCTCCGGCGATGTCACTGGGCCGCACAAGAACAATGTGGCTCATCCAACAAAACCTTCCCCCTCTAACACATACGCAAACACACTTACGGCCGCGCCAAGTAAACATGCATCGACGCTCGTGCGCCGCGTTGCATTTGATGATTCTGCTGAAACAAAAGCAACGGCTTCCATGGAATATGTGCGGCGCAGCTATCCGAGCACCTTCATTTTCTGCTCTGTTACTTTATTGATTGTGGCCACAATTATCCACTTTTCTGAAGTGCTGCATTAAGTGAAATCCCTGTTTGTTGGACAATAAGTACAGAAGGTTGGCTAAGTCGTGTTATTCCACAGCCCGAGGGGACAGTCACCTTCTCCCACACCCTCATCATCATTAGCAAGTCCGTGTGGGGGGGGGGGGAGAGACCTAAATTAGTCCATCTCTGCTCAGGGAACCCCACAGACTGACCGGTGTCAAAACTGCCCCTCCATCAGCGCTCACCTCATGCACGCCGAGGGCCACAGATTGTTTTATTGAACAAGTATCTTCTGTTAAAGGTGTCAGCATTCAAAGGGAGCATTAAATTAAAAAAAAAAAGCCTTACATTTCCAGTCTGTGTGCTTTGGTAAAGAAGACAAAATGCAGCAGAATTACAACAAGACCCTCAGGACAGTCTGTGCACAATCAGCACAGCACCATGCTGTATGTATGCAGTCAGCAAGGCTCCAAAAGATGGAAGTGTTTCTTCTTACACTTAAACCAATGCTGCATATATCAGCGGTGCAGCTTTCCTTATCGGTTAGCGCTTCTTTAAATTTAGCGATGAACTGGTGACTGGACAGTGTAAATAATAGAGACAGCTCTGCCTGTAGTTTATGTTGCGTCACATTCCCCAACTTGCAGAGCTTGAACTGAGCCCTTCTGCTCTGCCCCCGTCTGCATGTAGCCGTATACGGCGTCTATAAACCTCTCCCGCTCAGAAATCCACTCACGATTAATGAAGTGCTTACTTAACCCATTTAAACCCCTAATTCCTATTAATTCAACATAATAGCCAACATCCCCGCTAGAATTAACAGCACTCTAGCAGAAACGAGCCGGTCTCTGCAGGCCAGAGGGGGGAAAAAATGTCAACCTGGCAAATTTCATATGCTTTGATAAATATGTAAGAGTATGTATATCACTGGTAAAATGCATAACCCTCGTGTAAGACCCCTATCAAGTCTGCTTTACACCTGTATTACATTTCCCCCTCAATCAGCAGCTTTTGGGAGACGCCGACCTCCCACGAGGAGCAGAAACCATTACAAGGGGCTGCAGCTCATTTGCAGAGAGATTGGAGATCATGCAGCATCAGAAGGTATGTAAAGCATTTCTGAGGGCCAGATTGATTTGTTCCATTTCTGTATTGGTATGCAGCATCGTGGGCATGTTTAATGTGGCTCCCCAGCCCAGCAGTGATCTGGCTGCTGCAAAAATGAGCCTTTTTTCCCCTTCCATGGGAGATATTTTGTTTTGAACTTAACATACATGCAGCATAACATGGAGAAAGGCGGGCCTGATACCGTTTTTCAGATCCACTGGAGCCGCGTGCTGGAAGCCATTAGTGGCAGTTTGCTGGTGAAACAAAAGGCGTAAGCAAATAAATAAATATTTCTGGATATTTCAATTTTGATTTCAGAAAAACAGATCAAGCAGGGCCCGTGGCTAGACGAATCTGACTGCATGCTGGCAGGGGGTAAAAGACAGCCGGGGGGGGATGTGGAAGGGCGTGCGTTTTTTAATGAGCTGAAACTTTAAATACTGCATAATATAAAATAAAAGTGAATAGTTCATTTAACTTCCCCGGCAAGTCGTGGAAAAACTATTAAAAGCCATTACTTTCTTAATGTCAACAGAGTAAGCATTAAGTATGTATGGCACGAATGTGACACCACATCATCGAGGGGGAAGAAAAAAACAGAAATATAATCGTATCCAGCTTTAAGAAAAGCAGGATTTAGCCGTAGAGACGGGAGCAAAAGCTGAGGGGCATCAGCACAGGAGAAGACTTTTCATGAGGAGCATTGTTAAAATGATCCTGGGCTCTTAGTTACTGCATCTTCTGCTGGCTTGGAAAAGGTTTGATTAAAAAACAAGACAGTCAATCAGCGACAGACGTTTCGGCCCCCCACCAATGGCGGCTCAGGCTACAGTGGCTGGCACGGTAGGGGCAGTGATTCAGGAGCTCCTGGCCCATATTCTGTAGGTACGGGGGGACGAGACGTACGGCGCCTCTCATCCCCTGGGTGAAGACATGCAGCAACACCGCTTTTCAATGGCTCCGGCGCCTTGCAAAAGGAAAGCGTCGCTGTCAAGAGGTCAGCAGTTATTAAGTAAACTCGTCTACGTGCGTCTGGAAGCGCGCACATCTGTCCGCGAACGGCGGCGCTCACAGCTGAAAAGTGATGAGCTTGATGACTCAGTTGTCGCATTGTTCATTCACAAAGTGTCGCTTCCCAGAGGCTGCGGCGGCAGTGCGGGCCGACAGCACCGCATGGAGCTGTTCACGCTAAAGCGCTCTACCTGATGGCCCCTGCTGCTCAGGCGAGCTGGGCGGCCAATCAGGAAGCTCCACGTCGGTGACCTCGCCATTATCACCTGAAGACAATAGTTCCAAAACACAAGACAGCAAGGAACTGGCCCTCTCTGCTCAAACCTTTGAAGGCTTTTTCGAAATCACCTGGTTAGATGGTAATTGCAAATACAATTTACAGCAAAAACACACTTCGGGCACTTTTCTGCTAAACTCTTAAGCAGCACTTGTATTTAAACTTTCACTTGGACAAAGCTTATTACCAGCTGCAGAGTTCAATTAAACATGCCAAATGGGCATTAATTCTTCGTTCGTTACCATATTAGATGTGTAATTTAGAGAGTTCCAGACAGGACAAGCCGACCAAGGCTATTAAAAGGCATCAATCCTACGCCGGTGTTGCTGTATGTTGTTAATATACGGGAGCTCGTTTGCAGTCCGGACACTGGAGACCAGCGTCGATGGGGGGGGGGGGTGGGGGGTTCCAGGTGTAACACTGAGCCTCTGCCTGAGCCGAACACGACTGCTCTCCCCCGCAGTTTGAGGGCGAGGCCCTGAAAACGAATCCAGCACACGCACATGCGCCACAGTTTAGGTTTCACTGACTCACATTATCCTGTAATAGCTGCGCACAAAGGTGCAGTCAGTTGCGTCCTGGCACAATTGTGCCTGTCTGTGCAGTGGTATCAATGCAGCGCAAGGGTCAAAGGGTCAATGAGTAATTAAGACATGCTTGCCTGAGCATTCCCCATGCACACTTTCAGTCCTGATGAAAGGCTGGAGATGAAAAGAGGGGGATTTAAGAGCAGCCTGATACCATAGATCAGATTTCCATAAGTGTGCCTAACTGGTTCTTGGTCAAGGCAATTAGCATGATTAACCGTTGGCACGATGTTGCGCGCATGAATTGTGCATCACGTTTGGAAACTATTTCTTAAAATAAACATAAATTACACAATTAATCCATGTTTAATGGGCAGATGCTGACAAGTGTATTTCATGTAATGTTTTTCTTTTTGCATGTTTGGAGGAGCCAAATTTACTGCCTGTCAAACATGATTTACAATAGCTGGAATATTAATACTTTCAGTTTTGATCACAACCAAAAATCAATCTAATATCAGTGATTTAATAAAGAAAAGTCATGAATGGATGCATTCTGGTGTACATGATATTAAAGGCAGTTCCTGCATAGGTCACTGCTGGCATAAAACAATTAGGAAGAGCTTGCACATAAACACGTTAGCTCATATCAATGCCTCCAAGGGCTGAAAGGTCCATTGATTTACATGTACAACAAGAAATTATTCGTTCGGGTTCATTGTTGCTATAAATGAAGAGGCCAAGGCCAGAAAATTGAGGTCGCTGATAAATGCTATTAGTAGGAGATGCTGAGGGCTGAAGAAATCAATATGGCAGTTTGTCAAAATGCAGGAGCCGGTCTCTGCAGTGCAAGTCTGCCCTGTCAGCAACGCACATTACCAGAAATCAAAGAACAGACAGCCTGAAGGAAGAGATGTAGATGACTCTTCACAAGAGCCACACTTTGGTAATTACAACCTATTTTATGCACCTGTCTCACTCCTGTTTTTCTTTTCTCTAACAATTGACTAGCTGTTGCATGGAGAGTGATCACTAATTTAACTTTAAATAAATGACCCAACGTTATTTAAATTCTTGTGTTTCTCTCAGTAACAGTGGTAACAAATAATGTAGCACTTGATTTAATAGTAAAGGATGAGAACTAGGACGTAAACATTGCCTTACTGACTCAACACTCCTTCCTATCAGGACCCTTGTGAAAAAACCCCACTACCATTTCATAATTATTTTATGTGATTTATTCTTGCAACCACACTGTTTTAGCGTGTATTAATGACCCCCCCAAAAAGACTGGAAACTAAAATGTTTACAGAATCCCCTGTGAAGATACCAGCGAAAGATGCAGCATCAAAGAGTCATTTCTTGGAGAAATCCTAAACTTAACATTAAATATTAATGGAAGGACCTTTATCGTCAACAAAGGATAGTGTCAAGTATTATATGTCAGTACATTAACATGCAGAACCAACTTCAGCTTTGCTCCAACTTTTAAATTTTAAATAATTGAACACAAAATAACCCACAAGGCAATTGCAGCAATAAAGGAGTCAGTTGAACACCAGGCCAGTCGCCTCGGGATCTGTTATCAGTATAAGAGTCTGGCTGACATGAGTTTCTTTCAGAAAGGTTTTCTTCATGGTTTAATACTGTGCACCTTCATCTTCTTTGTATGCAAAATAAAGGGTGACAGGTCCAGCACTCGTCTGTACCGTCTCTGTAGCTCCCACTACCATCCAGCAGCCAATGCCATAGGCCAAACAAGGGAGGCCTGCGATACAAACCAGTCATTAGTTTATGATTTCAAATGCGTTTGTCTATGTAATAAAAAAAAAAGGAGGAATAAATGTATATTCTCACCCAAATTAATGACTTTCAACATCGTGAAAAACCTGTCCTCAAAGTCCAGGTTCTGAGCTGGCGCTTTGGAACAGTGGTATTTTATAAAGGGAAAACAGCCAGTTCTTAGTATCTGGTAGTTGGAACCCTGGACACTCCAGTTAAAGTTGGACAGTCCGAACTGGTCATTGTGAACGGAGCTATAGCGGACACAGAACGATGTCCACGGGGGGAGTTTACGCTGCAGCAGGTGGCAGGTCAACACCTCGGAGGCAGCTGGACGCCGACCCGTCCGGCCGAATGTGCTCGGGAACAGGGCGACCCTCACAAAGACTTTGTGCAGCTTCCTCAAAAATTCCTTCATCACTTACATGTATACTTGGCTTTTGTTCTTCCTACTTTACCATCGTCTGTGTGCATCAGCTTCGACAAGTAGGATTACTACTAAACTAACGCACAGAGGTAAAATATTACGGTACAATACACAAGTTCCCTGAGCAAGAAATCGTCAATGTCAGTTAAACACCAACCAGCTTGAGGCAAATGATGTAAACACTTATCATCCAATGAAAATATTCATTTAAAAGTTAAAAACAATCACATGAAATCGCTTTTATCAAGATAGTAAGACGGTAAAACACATTTGTTACGTTTGCGCTGACCTGGTCCATCCGTTAAAATCATCCGGTTAGAAACACAGCACCGGGCTACAGTTCCTATAACAGCAAACTATATTCATCTGCTGACTGAAGTCTGCACTATAGTCACAGCAAGACACCTTATGGAACAACATTTATAGAAATAATCATAATTATTATCATTTCTCCTTCTGACTTTATACATTTAGAAATTTATTTCAGTGCATCAATGGAAATTTATTTATATATTTTTTAAAGTTTTTTAGTACTACCACAGGATGGGGAATGTTTTACCTTAATTTTGATTAAATAGAACTTCTTCTGGATAAGATAATGATGATGATCACAATGATTTATCTATAAGATTAATGCATTTAAAGTTAATTATGTCATGACTTGTTAGAATCATTAGCAAAGTAAACATCTAACAATCAGGTTTTTTCTTCACTTTTTGCATGCTATTTCAATGCATCAAGGAGAAGCAGAAGTTCTAAGATACTTGATAAACTTCTTAGAAAGCAAAGGACAAAACTGAAATTAAATCACTACTTAGTCCGAAAAAGCACTGCACCCAACAACAAGGCTGAAAACACGATTATACGGACAAGGGCAGATCGTTAAGTCATTAACATGGTACCTTTAAATTGGTTTCTCCTTTCATTTTAGATGCTGATATTTCCTGATGAATAACTGACAGATTGTGAGCAAAGGTCACAGCAGCTCCCTGGAGACGGTCCTATTAACGACACCCCAAACAAACGAGTTCACTAATGTTCCCCATGTCGCCTGCTAAGAAACAATCACCTTGTTCTTCTTATGGTTGTGCTTAAATGAAGCTTTCGGCAGTGAACATCTCCAGTCTTCAGGGGGATGAGCGTAGCTTGATTTAACTGTTACAACATAGTGTAATCTAAAGGATTCCAGTGATAAATATGTTAAATAATCCTGTGCTTAAATTTGTAACCACATTTACTAAGCCAGAGGTGGCATGTTAATCCACTGAAACAAACAAATTCACTCTCAGTGTGGCAAATGCTTTATGTCCCTACATGTATCCTTTTTTTAGTTTGCTGGGGTTTTTTTTGGGGGGGGGGG
>BJFM01001155.1:105790-127363 GCA_016586285.1 Arothron firmamentum | reverse complement strand
AGCCTTGTTGCATCATGCCTGTCCGCCACAGTGTAACATTCAACCTCCAGGATTTAATACCACATCTGTCTGAGAGAGAATCCTCAACTGATTCAAGGTAATTAAATGATTGGATTCATGCTAATTAACAACAATGGGGTTCAACTTTCTAATTATCCTTGTTCACACAGCACTCTCTGCAGCCACCCCAAGTGCAAATAAAGCATTCCATCTGCTGGTAATTAGGCTTAATAATTTTAGACAATCGCTGAATGATTTACAATGCACATGCCTGATTACAGCCTAAATGTGAGCACTGTGGTGAAATCAGACCAAAAACAAATCATATCTTGCACTCTGTGTCAAGTGTTTCTTTTTTTTGTTTTGTTTTTTACAGCTATAAAATAAAACCTTTGTGTCTCTTGCAAATATTCAACATAATGGCTTTTGATTTGCTTAATCTGCAAATTAAATGGCCATTGAGAGGAAATTGTTCAGCTCCCTGGCATGGGGACTGTCATCATCCTGCGAGTGCTTTCCTGCAGAGAGTCATTTGAACGAGACAGAGTGCCTCCACCAGGGCCACAGACTGGGGCCGTGTGTTAAGCGGCAAGACTGCCGCTGTAGATCAGATCAGATGCGTGTGTGTGCATGTGCGTGTGTGTCTGTGTGTGTGTGCATCAGACATAGAAAGCTACCTAATGAAGGGTGTGGATAATGGTCCTCTAGGACGACTGGATATGTTTCCAGTTGGCTGCCAGATGTTGGGGATGGAGAAAAGGAGCGATCAGCGCGGGGGACAAGTACACACACAAATCATCACATCACCGCATGGCTAACACATCAAGGCAATATCTCTCGTGGCTATCAGAAGCAAACCAAGCATAAAATACCACCTTAATTAAATTAAGCGTTTACTTTAGTAACATCTTCCTGCAATTAATTCAATCAGGAGGGTACATGATGCCGGTGCCACAGGAAGATTAGCGGCCTTAATTAACAGGGTATGAATGTTTAAAGACTGAGAACATACATTAAGTGCATGTATACACGAATGCACATGATGTTACAACTAAATGAACTTGTAGATACAAATTAATATTGTGTCTGCACCTCTAAAGATTTTCCACCCAGATGACAGTGCAGGCCTCGCGTCACAGCAGGAAAGTGCAGAGCACTAGTGCTCTCTAGCTGCTCTGAAAAGAAGAAAATTTCATTTCCTCTTCACAAAACACACACCAGTACTCATTGCCTTTTACAAATTTCAGATCAAATCCTAATAGCATTTGTTTTAAATGAATATTTTTCTGATATTCTGTATATTTTATAACTGTAATAATAAAATTATTTAGCAATATTGTTGTGGTATTTTAAAACTGAATATTAACGTTAGATTTCTGGATAATTTAAGTGATGACCAAAATGTTGTGAGAGTGAAATACCAAGATAAAAACACAATGAATAGAAGCGGCATCATTTTGCCTTCGATCTGCTGTGGTAATTCTCTACTTGTCTGAACAGGCAGGCCTGCTGGGCAATCCTGACACAACTGGGTGTGCATCAACCATGCAATGGTGATGGTCCCTCCCGTCCCCCTGCAGCAACGGACACACCGGTAGGATGTACGGGCTAAGTAGTGCCTCCAGCAGGATCTAATATGGACACCAGCAGCCTCGGTGTCGCCTCTCTCCCTTGTATCATTGACCTGGGGGTAAAAAACATTGTTTCAACCAGTCTCCAAACCATGGGTGAAGTTTACAAGTCTAAAGAACCGCCAACAAGTACAATTAAATGTTATCATACATGTGGTAACACTGCCATTACTGCCGACTACCGTCATGACTGAAATGGGTTAGCTCTGAGTTTTGACACTTCTGTGCTGTTGATCCTTCAAACTTTATCATCTCATGTTTTCCTCTGTCCTCCTCAGATCACTGACTTCTCTGACAGATCACAGACAGTGACCAGGTGCTGCGAGAGTTTTCCCTCAAGGGCACGCATCTGTTCCAGGGGAAAGGTGGCACCTTTTGTCAGAAAAGCTCCACTATAAACGCCTGATCCTGGCATGGAGTAGGGAGAGGAGAAGTGCTGGCCTGAGCTGCAGGAAGAGGAAGCAGGCAGAGAGCCAGTGCTTAGCAGTTGGAGAAGCTACGGCTGTCTTATTGGCATGCTGGACCAGGCGCTCATTTGTGTCCTGAGACATCTGTAAACCAGCAGCCCATAGCGCCGCAATCAGGTGCGTGTTCTTTCAGGAGAATGCTGATGCGCTGCAATCTGCTGTTTTCAACTCTCCAGCACTATTGTCATTCCTGTATCACGGCGACATTCTTGCCCACTATTCCTCACACAAATCTTTACAAACATAACTGCAAGAGAAAGTGCATAAAAAATACCTAAAACTAATGTCGACCTTTGCAGAGATTGATTTGTCTGGAGTGATAAACGCTGGCTGTCATCACAAAACCATGTGACCTTTATGTCAGTGTCTCGTGTCTGAGGCTTGAGGAATCCGTTAACACAAACCTTTAAAATCATTCTTCACTCCACCAAAAAGAGTATTTGGAGGTGAGAGGTGTAAAGATCAATGAAATTAACAATGTCATCATTCATCTTAGTTGCAGCAGAGCGTCCAATGCTTCCTTGTCAAGCCTTTGTCAGGGCTTGTCTCAATTAATATTAACACTCGGGGAATTGATTTCTCACAGCATGGAGCAAATAAAATGAAGATGTCAGATTCTGATCCTTTATAATTGATATTTACAGATGATGACAGCTTCTGAGAAGCAAAAGCATCAGTTGTAGATTTCCTAGATGTGTAGATTCACAAAGCTGCAACTTAATTAAGTGTCATTCATTTCATGGCAGAGTCTGACAACAAATTACAGTGTAAATTGATGTTCAGAAACTCTACTATTGCGCCAACTTAATAACAGCCCCTGAAAGGCAGACTAGAATTACTCTTCCTAATGCGTTTTTTAAGAGCATTGTTGTAAAATATTCAACACAATTTCAAAAACAAATACATACAGTTTATAAAGGAAATTGATGAGGTTGTAGCAAGGATATTAGGGCAACACATTCATAATGCGTAAGGTTTAAGGTTAACGTGTACTTTCAGCAGAGTTGTACAGTACATCATTGGAGCGCTACATACGCAGGGCACAACATGACCAACGGTCCAGCGGCAATGCGTTTATAAAAACAAACCATTACCTTTTGTGAGCACAAGAACTTTGCTGATGAAAATTTACACGGAGAAATCGTGGCGGGCGCAAGCTAATGTCATTTAAATAAACGGAAAGCGCTGGGTGTTTGCATGATGACGTCACACTTGTCGCGACGGCTGCGTCAGAGGTGAAAGGTTAACGCGACGTTGAGCTAGCCGCTGGAGAAACCTGTTCCAATTGTAGAAAAATGTCATCCTCGGAAGAAAGCCATCACGATACCGTTCCTTGTGTACTCATCACAAGCTGCGACGATAGTTTTAAAGAGGAGGAGCTGGTGAAAGGTGGGTTTGACAGCGTTCAATGCGAATTATTTTGCTAAAGGTTTTACATTGAATGAAGCTAAGCTATTGTTAGCACAACAGAGAAGTACTCGCGCTGCTGTGACGCTAATGTGGGCAAAAGAATTTCTTTCATGCTGCAAAACTAGTTACATTTCTTTCATTTAGTGACACTTGCAAAACAGACAAAAAAAACTTCATGCATTTATGCATGCAGTAGATTTTGTTTAGTTTAACTATGTGTATAACAAATGTTTTGTGCTTCAGAGATTCTTAGTTCTAAGACTTTACCCGAACCAGTCAAGAAAGAAGACTCGGTAACCTGGTACCCATGGTCCATCAACAACAAATACTACACAGCAGATGTCAGACTATGTGTCGTTCCAAGTATCTTTCAAATGTCATCCGAGATAGCGCAGTCCTCGCAGGCTTTCATCGCATATATTGACACTAAAGCGGTACGTTACTTAAAATTGAAACTATAAAGAGTGTGTAATGTGGTGAAGGTGTTTTAATAACTGTGTTATTTACAGAAGGGTGGTCTGGAAAAGCTGAATCCTTGGATACCCATAGTGGAAGAGCTGTCGCCAGAAGTTCTCATTTTAGTGTGTGAAAGGGTCAGTGACGACGGTGCGTTCGCTGTCCGGATTTAAGCAGAAATTTGTGACACGCGTTTGTTTTTATGGCCCCTGAATCTCACTTGGTTTTGTAGGAGTCACCAGGCATGAGGCGCAGCAGTGGTGTTTGGGTCATGCGTTTGAGCTGGTAGAGCTTAATCCACAGGAGTTGCCAGACGAGGATGGTGCGTTTAAAAGATAGAAGAAGATACACGAACACACATTCAATTTCATTGATTGCACTGGCTTGTCTGTTGCCTTTTTTTTAGATGACTTTCCAGAATCCACTGGAATTAAAAGAATAATTCAGGCTCTGAATGCGAATGTGTGGTCCAATGTGAAGATGAAAGATGGTGAGACAATAACACCGCTGTTGTGCTTGAAGCTACATTATTTAAATTGTGTATATAATGTATTTTTATGTCATTGTTAGAGCACAGTCAAAGTTTCGGACTGATGAGTAGTTTGGTTGCTTCCAGACACAACAATCCACACAACTGTCAAGATCCTGCGGTCAGTAATAGGTTTTGTGTAATAAATTACAATTATTATGTTGAGTATGTAAACCCCTTTTTTTGGCCTGTAGTCTTCTAATCTGCCAGTAGGGGGCTCGGTTAGTAGTGAAGAGAATGAAAACATTGAGAGAAGCACAAACATGGCCACACACGGAAATGCTTTAGTTGGTAAGTGAACAGCTGATCCGGTTCTGCTGATCATTTATGCCAGTACTGCTCAGATTATTTCAAAAAGTTAGACAAATAAAAAAGATATCCTTCTGTTTGGTTGTTTAGATGCAATGACTGATTTAGATATCCAGGAACTCGCTACTCTCACAGCTGGAGATGCAGATGTGGATAACTTTGAACGCCTGTTTACCAAATTGAAACAGATGAAAGGTATTTAAGCAAACACAAAAAAAAAGGAACATGAGAAAAGTATAGACATTGACGTTTCTGGTTCTTAATCCACAGAAAAAGCTTCTTCGATGCCTCACGAGCAAAGGAAAGTTCATGCAGAAAAGGTATCATTAACGTTATCACTGTCTATTTTTCTGGTTATACAAATATCTCTAACATTAACTGTGTTTTCCAGGTAGCAAAAGCATTTTGGATGGCCATCGGGGGTGATGATGATGAGATCGATGGCTTATCATCAGGTGAAGAGAGTTAAAAGTTGCCCTGCTTTTCACCTCCTGATTTCCTGAGCAGACCACAAGACCCAGTCACATCTGATGTGCTGAATGCTTAAATGTTAAATTGTAAGCAAAGTCATTTTTACAATTTTTTTTTATGCTGCAGTAGTGGTGTATTGAAGATAAAAATCTGGATGACCATGAGAAATGAGTCGGTTAAAAGATGTGACCTTTAGCCTTCTCCTTTGTCTTTTCCTTTAATACACAGCAGCGTTGCAAAAGAACATCACGTAGGTGCAGTTGTCACATTCGCAGGTGACATAATGTGCCTTATCCAGAGATAATAGTGCATACACTGCTGAAATTATGTACATAAAGTCGTGACTTTATCGTTTGTCAGCCTTCCCGTCTGTGACTTTTGCACTACCTGGTACATTCTTAAGATTCAAAGACTGATATCCCTGAGGTTTGCCTCAAATACACCTCTATATAATGTAATAAAGTACCATTAAACAAATGATTTTAATCCCTTAACCCATTTGCAATTTATTAAATATTCACAGATAACAAAACAACAGTCGTCCACATAGAAAACCATGTAGACCTGCAACAGAAAACAACCAAGAATATCAACTAACACGAGTTTTAATGTTGATCTAACAGCTGCTGGCGCGCTGCAGTTCAGAGTGCTCCAGTTTAGCATGACACAAGTGTGAGTGAGACTACGTGCACTCTCAGTGCATGATGAACGCAGTGGCATCAGAGACATAACAGACCGAGCACAGTTCACATGCTTGACATGACAGCAACAAGCACGTACACGATACTGATCGGATGGGCGAACGATCACAGGACCTGAAGCTCTACAGGGGTCTCAGTGAAGTGAAGGTGCGTCATTTTCATCGTCAGTCTGTGTCATCGATGAACCACTGCAGGATTAGTTCACTCACTCGGTATCTTTTAAACTCCATTTCCTTAGGAACCCAAATAACTCTTATGTCACACCTGAGAACCAGCTGAATCAAGTTTAACGGTAAAAACATCCCATGTCGAGGCAGAGCAAGTTTCACTAAAGCTTCTAAAGCAAACGGTTTGTGTGAGTCAATTCATGCCAGAGATGTACTGTTTCAAGCAATGTGCAGCTACAAGAAATCACAAGCTATAAATATTTATGTACAGCCATCGAGAGGCGTTAAAAAAATATATTCCCATGCAAGACAGTATGCAAAAATAACTTACAAAATGTCTTTCATTGAGCAAAATATCTTCCATACAAGGATTCTCTTGAAATTCTGCTAGTGACTACATTTTCTTTTAAAATAGATAAAATTCCAATTCAGTGATCACATAATTAACACTCTTAATGTAGATAATATATAATTGTGGAAAAGTATCTTGTGCTTAAATTTACATTTAATCATAAATGTATTTTTCTGCATAATTTCTGATTTAATTGATAAATACGCCTCAAGATTCAAAGATTCCAAAGTTGTGCTGGGACACTGAAACACCAGTGATTTTGGAATATTCATAATTTCTGCTAATTCATAGAATCAAAAATGCTCTGTAAAATGATTAAAAGTTGAAAGTGCACAACAATTTCAACTTAGAAGACAAACATTTCCATCATCTTCGAGAACAGAAAAGACAACAGTAAGCACAGACAGAATCTAAACTGTAATGTGATTAATCTCTGAAACTCTAAAAAAAAATAATAATAATTACCCCGTCTACAAGTCTGGAATGAACCGTTAAATGAGAAATAAACAGAAAAATGCTAAAGATGTGAAGTGAGACTGTTAAAGGAACAAATGAAGTGTTGATAAATGGAAAATGTTATGATTGCTAAAAGATGCTTAAGTTGCCCCCATAAAGACGAGGAGACGGTGTTCTGAGAACTGTGCAGCTCTTAAGACACGCTGGAGCAGTGCATGCTGGGAGAACCCATCTGTGTGAGCACTTTGTCCAGCCACTGCAGAGGCCCGTTCAGGTGCAGCTCTATCCAGCAGGGGGTGCTGGTCACCGTCTGACGTCTGAGGGACACGGAGAGATCTGATTATCTATGACGGCAAAGAACCTGAAGAAAACATCATGATTAAGAACCTATAACTGATGCTAACTGTGAAGGTTAGTCCTGAGCTTTCCGTGCTTTTCTGAAAGGAATCTGGTATTTAACCCACACACCACACGCAGCCCTGCGGGAATCCCCCTTTGCATGTCAGGGTATCTGAAATATGTTCACCTCCCACTCCATGTCCCCTGCATTCTTCCTCCATTACTCAAAGTTCTCTTGTTGACTCACAGCTGCAGCAGCAATACCCTTTCCTCCCACGACCCTCCTTACTTTTTTCCTTTACAACTCTGCTTTTGGCGCATGACACAAACAAAACGGAAATAAAGTGCAAGCATTGGAGCTTTAAAACAAGTACACTCGTGTCTGCTGGCAATTTCAGACAAGCTGGGACAAAGATAACGGCATGTGTGCACTAGCAGGTAGTGTGAGTTCAGCGTGGCCATGTTTGGGGCCGCAGCTGCGAAATGATGCACTGATGCAAGTCGAGCTCTGAGCAGAGGAGAGCAGGATGAAGGAGGACCTGACCCTCATCCTCAGCATCAACCCAATGTCTTGAAAAAAAAAACCTTCCCACGTAACACACAATTAATACACTGTACGACCACAATGTGTAAACAATGCTAACAAATTAGCATCTTAACTTGTCTGTACCTGTACTCGGCCCCCCAGCCCTTCACAAAACTCATGCGGATGGTGCACATCCTGGTGAGCTGGTAGACTGCCTCAAAGCCCTGGTTGACTGACTGGGCAAGCAGAGCAGCAAACTCCTGGTTGTTGAAGATCTTCAGGTTGCAGCCTGAAAAACAGACATGAGCTAAGGCCTGCTAGCTACAGGGATGGGGGGGGGGGGTGTGAAGAGGTCAGTGTGAAGGGGTTTTAAGCTCTGGTCGTCCTAACCTGGCGGTATCTTGCAGACGGTGGCAGGATGCCAGCCGTACCGCTGGTTGCAGTTGGGGCTCTGGACAAAGATGGCGCTGTCGCTGAGACACTCGGCAAACACCTCTCCCCCAATGTAGTACAACCTCACGCCCCGCCCTAGAGGAGACACGCTGAAGTTTTAGGACTCCGCCAGGCGAACCATCTCATCCTACATGATCACGCTGAGAGGAAAAGGATACCTATGTGTCTGCGCGTGAGCTCCACTGCGGAGTTGCGGTTGATGTTGGAGAGCAGGCCCAGGCAGAAGCGCTTGGAGTTGGACGGATCTGTAAATCCGTCCACTGTGAGGGAGGGCTGGGACGCGTGAAAGATCTCTCCCACGCGCTGGTTCAGCTCGTAGTAGGAGATGGAGCACCAGAAGGCAGACTCACAGTACGTGACTGGTTCCAGGTCTGCGAGAGAGAGGCATGAAGGTTAGACGGGGATGCCAACCAACCTGGGTTTTTATGAAAAACAGGTCAGCTGATTGTGGCTTTGATTCTGAAAATCAAAGCAAAAATTCTTCATTTTTGAGGCTCTTTCCCATGACCCCACTGGCCCGGGTCAAGAAAGGCAAAGGACGTTACGTGCGCATTTATTTTCTCAGGAAGGCTTTTCACACAGATGGAATAACCTCGCAACCGGATATTATTATTATTATTGCATTACCTTGAGCTTTTTGTCAGTGGCTTTCAGATGAGAACCGAGCACAGACAAAGACTCCATTCACAGCCTACTTCCTGTTGCTGCCCTGAGGTTACAGCCCCCAGACATAGCCCACAGTGCCTGGACTTGTTTTTCTCTCTCACACACAAACACACAGATATATTGTGCTGTTGTGGACAAACTGGCCCATTGGGTACAGTGTTAGTCGGGCAGGTCCATTGTTTCCATATGAAAGGCTCACGAAAGCTCAGACGATCAATATCAGGTCGGATTTAAACAACTTAACTGGGCGGGTGGGGGGGGTGGGGGGTGTTTGTTTGTTACTGGTAACACAGGAACAGAACTAATCTGTGTTTAACTGAGGGAGCTAGCCTATGTGTTTAAAGGTGATGCCGTTTGTCTTACCAAGATCACTGTTTGTGGGAGACGTGGGATTGGGCGACCTGGGTGACCCTAAAACAGAGCAGCGTTAGCACAACTGTTCACGGATACTGACCGGGGACGTGTGTGAGCTGTGCGTACCGGCGCGACTCACCAGTGTCCACGCTGCGATTGAGCTGGTGATCATGTGACTCGCCGTCCTCACTCAGATACCCCGGTGGGGGAGTGTCTGAGCAATAAAAGAGAAAATCTAATTGAACAACCTTCCCAAACAGCAAATCGTTTCCAAATGAACACGAAAGAATTAACGATGTGAGAATGAGCTTTTTTCACCTCTACCTGGTATGTAGTTACTGTGGAGCTCCACGTCAGCAGGGAAGTTGGTGTTCTCCGGGATAGACGGGCTGTAGTTGTCCAACAGCGGGAATTCTGCGGGGATATCTGCGTGGCGTGGCACGAGGACAGGAGGCAAAACTGGAGACGCAGAGACGCGTTCTCTCAGGACATGTTGACAGAGTGAAAGACGGCGATAAAGAGAAGGTTCACTCACTCGGTGTCTCCACCCTCTGGTAGTGGTAGGGGTTGACGCAGACTTCGTCCTTCTTGGTGTGGAAGGCGAATTCGCAGTGGTCCACCGCCTTCAGCTCGTGGTGGGACCGCAGGTCCGGCCAGCGCCACAGGCGACAGTAGATGACGTGAGGAAGACCTTTTCTGTGGGAGACCTGGAGGCGTCCATCTAAAGATCTGAAAGAGACCAGCAGAGAGCGTTGCTTGGTATTTCTACCCAGACTTTGTGGATTTCCCATCCACCCTGCTGGCCAACGCACTGTTCACAATGGGTCACACTTTTGTGGAATCAAACCCCAAATCTTTAAAAAAAATAGGCCACTGCTTATTCACAAAGCAGGGAAATGCTGAAACTGCATAAATGAATCACAGATGCATGAGCGGAGCACAGAAGGCAGCGATTACAGACACATTCCTGCCGCCACAAAGTGTCAGAGTGCAACTCCACACAAAGGCGGAGGACGACTTCCTAATTCTAAGCACCCAGAAAGCTAAAGAAGTGGAAAAGCAGAATCCAGTCTCACACCAGATTCTGCTCCAGCGCTTCCTCCTCTGCACAGAGCGAATCCGTTCGGCCGGACGGGGCCGGCATTCCCGCGTTTCAGCAGAGATTTAGCTCAGCTCCAGCGAGCCCAGTCGCTCCGATTTGTTCCAGGATACAAACACTGACGCAGGCTAATGCAGCCTTTCATCCAGGGAAGCCGAGGATTCGCCTTATCTGAACAGCGTTGCGCTTGCAAACATTTACACAGTGAAAGTGCCAGACTACGCATATGGATGTGAGCAGGCTGGGATGAATATTCCATTAAGATTCTGAGAGGAGCAATGAGGCCTGGTAAATCCTCCTCCCGCTGAACTTTCCTTTGACAAGTCTCAAAGCTGGGGAGTCTTTAAAGGAGCATCTGTATCGCACTACAACGTCGCTAAAACAACCGTGAAATGGGAGTACTTTTGCTAGCGTCTAGTTTGAGGGGAATTACTGTACTGGGGCCTGGTTTTGTTGCAAAAGGGATAGAATTTGGATTGATGGAGCGGGAGAATCTTGTCCAATCATCAGGCCAGAATGGACAGTTTTTGAACCGGCCTTCTAAAAGTCCTGAGTTGAACTCCATCAAGAACCTGTAACTAAAGAAACAGATGTTTCAGAGCGTAAGTGGAAGAGCAAGGATTCAGTTAAAAGGAGAAACCATCAGCTCATCTGCTTGTAATAAAGGTACTTGACTGAGGTTAAATTGGTCAATGAGTATTTATGGATATTGTAAACCCAGAACTTCTGCCAAGTCTTTAATAGACATTTTCCATAAAATTAAGAAATAAATATATTTAGTCTGCATGTCATGTGGGATTTCTCTTGCATTTCTTAGCTCGTCCTCATACACGAGGTGCCAATCTTGCGTGACAAAGGAGCAAACGAAAACCAAAGTTTAAAGAAAATATAAAAACCACCACGCTGATATTCTCATTGACTTCAGGTTTTCCACAAACATGGGCCTGCTTTCTCATGGAAAGAAAGTCTGCTGACTGATTGGAGTCAGCAAGTGGGAAAAAAGATGTGAAGATGAAGAAAACATTTTCCTCATTCAGTGACTCATTCAGGTCAGTGTGAGCATGATTGTTTATGCGCACAAATACCACAATACACACATTAAACTCACATTAGATCACGGTGAGGTAAACAGCTGGGTATCCCATATGGGTGATCCCAGAGCCAGCATTTATTTCCACTTTCCAAGAGTGCTCTCTGCAGTCTAAACATCCTCTGTGAATCAGCGTCCAGCTCCACCAACACACCCTCTCCTCCCCACACTGGGACCCGGGGCACTTGTTTATGTGGATCACCCAAAGAACCAGCCCCGTGTCAGTGGCTGAAACCTGCTCTGAACGTTGAGGAATTTGAGAAGCACAAACTAAACTTTGCGTCGCATTGCTTGAGTTTCAGCTAGGCTTTAAAAACCCGGGTTTCCACTGTCATGCCGATGATGCCATAGGCACAAATTAACTGTGGAAAACACACTGGGTGAATTTGTGCTGTGACTGAGAAAATGGAACATTGGATAACCTTGAAAGTCTCCACAGTGGTAGAGGAGGATGTGTAGAAGCAGCCTGAAGTGGAAGTTGAAGAAAACAATTTGATTTAGATTTTATATTAATATTTTAATTCAGCATAGTGGGCCATCAGTTGTGCATTGTGAGTGAATTTGGGCTGTGATTATGAGAAAATGCTAAAGTAAAAATGATTGAAAGTCTCCAAAGTAGTAAAGGAGGATGTGTTTAACAAAAACTGGAATGTATTGGAATTTATAGAAATAAATGGTGTCTTTTGTTATATTTTTTCTTCGTGTGCCACTTCCACTGCTGCGCATACGTTTTACCGTACCGCACAATGTAGATGAGCACGGTATTTTCAAACTGTAGATAGCGTGACCGCAGTGAAACACTCAGATGCATGAGCAGAGGCGTGTTCTTTTAATCAACAAGAAATGCCCAAAGTTCACAGATTACATACACGTTAGTGTTTTAAGGCGATGCAACGATAACTGACTACTGACTTTGCTGCTGATTTTAACATTTCCAGAAATTATATATTTGAAAAAACAGGATGAACTATTAAAGTTTGCAGAGATCAGCTAATGTCAGCTGCTAACGCTAACTCAAAACACAAACACCCATGCGATCTCATTAATAAAGATAATGGCAGTTGGTTAAACAAAAGTAAACTTTTTAACTTATTTTAATTGCACGTGTGCCAAAAGGCATGTAATAGTTGGCCTTCTCATATTATTTCATGCTAAGCAGGGAGCTACAATGCTAGCCCTAGCTGTCAACAACCCTAGCTAGGCAGCCAGCAAAGCCGGAACACTGACATCGTTACCTGGGTATTGTTAAGCATTTCGTGCTGATGCTCTGTGTTGTGATGGCTTTTTCCAGCTCCTCCAACTGTCCTGTCTTTTTCAACTTCTTCACAAGACTTTTGACAGCCTTTTCGCACCATTTCTCCTCCTGTCCGTTCAGCTCCCCCTTCTTCCAGCCCAGAAGCCTCTTCACGATTGGAGGCGTAAACGGCAATATGGACATTATAAATGAGCGCTGACCGCAAATTCCACCCTTCCACCCCGAACAACAGGCGACGCGGCCTGTCGTCCACGAAATGTCCCCGTTAGCGAGAGTCCCAGACAAACGAGTGGCCGGTCGCCGCCGGGGCAGCAGCGGGCTGCGACGCAGGATCCCTCGGACCGAGTTGGACGCCTGTCGGGAGTGATGCAGCTCCCCGACCGGCCGGACGGAGCGTCTTTCGGCCCCTCCCCTTCAGCACCGTCAGCTGGAACACCGTCCACCTGCCAGCACCGCCGCCAGATTACACAGAGAATGCTCTCTAGCTAAGCCCCGCTGCGGGGCACGTTGCAGGGGTAAATAAATAAAAGAACATCTCCAAATTCTGTGTCACATGCGTTAAACCTCCGCAGGGACCAAAGAGAATCATTCAACTCTCTCTCAAATGCATCATTTCATAAACAACCAGGTAAAGGTGTGGTGTTATTGATTAGATCAGTTCTACCTCCAGAAGTTTAAATGCTAAATATATCACCTTCCAAGACCAGCCTGCATCAGTCTATTTCTCACCTCCACCAGCCAGCGCGTCTATTTTTAAATCATCTGGGTTGCCTTCAGATCGCCATCCTCTCCTCTTCTGTGAGTTTTAAAGCTTTAACAGTGAAATCGAGGGGACTGGACCAATGACCTTCAGATCACTGGAGCGACCTCCATTCATGACAGTCAAAAGTGGGTTACTTGTAAAATGGGTCGCCAGGGGAACCTAACAGAATGTTTTGATCAGCTGGCAGCCGCACCAGGCCAGCCAGACCAGGATGGAGGAGTAATTAAAATATACCTTTGGTGTCGCCATATGGGGAAATGATAGAGACCACCCTAGTCTTAGAACAATTACGGTCACGATAAATGCACTACACACGAAAACACACGCTGCCGAATCAATAATAGCTTCCAGTGTTATCTGATGCAAGCAGCCATTCTTCTGTGGCATCTCCAGATCTGAGGCCTCCCTCTCTACTCCCCACAACCTGTCTGTGAAAACAACCTCCCCGCTTCTTCAGGTATGTCGCAGGTCTCTGGATCCACAGTATCCTCTTCGTTTTCTATTCTTTCGTACCTTCGCGGTGACATTATTTCTAATAATGTGTTTATGTATGTGATTTCACATGGGAATGCATTTGCATCAGCACATATCTCATCAGCATACACCCTTACAAAAGTGACAGAACTAAATAGTTTCTAAGAAAGGTTGAAAGTGCTGTTCTGAACATTTTTCTGATAAATTTTAGATATTCGTGGAACATTTTTAATTTTAATAAATCGATTTAAATTAGTCAATTAGCCACACTCAGCATACGAAGGCCAAGTGTGTGTAAATATCTCCATCTAGTGGCTATAAATGATCACTACAACGTTCATTAATAGAATAGTTCATCAACCTGTTCACCTTTTGGAAGCAAATTCTGCCTTTAACAAAGATGAATAGAATTAATTCTTTTAGTTTAGGGGTTCGAGCGCACAGTACATCATTTCTGCGTTGACATACTTGATGGTTTTCAGCAGTTAAAACCATAGAGAAGGCCATAGAAAACACACAACTGTCACTGATTTACACATGGATCAAAGATGCTCCACTTTTATACTTCATTCTAACTTGTCAGCAAAAGAACAAGTGTTTTGTTCTCATATGAAATGGTTTCAGTGTTTAGATTTATGTGCAGTGCAGCACCCACGCATTTAGGACACGCTGTGATTATAATTTATTTGTAAATCCATGCTATTGATTTATGTGCCATTTTGTAAACACAATTTAGATGTTTATCATGAACAATGGCCCAGAACAGCATTAAGCTGATCCAGAGGCTTTGCAAAAAATATCTCCTCATCTATATGAATGGAATGCAGCACTTTGCCATGATTCATTAATTTCACCTTCAGGCTAAAATGGCTTTCTGTATGGCCCGCGCCACATATACACGGCCCTCTGTCTGCAAATGATCCCTCCTCCTCTGGCTGTTTCATAGGCGGATATTACAGAGAACCATTTGCCAACAATCACACGTTTAGTTCTTTTATACAGAAAAATATGGGGAAATATAAACTTATTTGCTTTGTCACAACTTTAGCGCTCTGACTGTAAAGCTTCCTGGCTGTCATTTTCTGAAGGCTGGTAAACAAACAGCCTCAGTCACTCACCACCACCAAAACTAATGATTGTGAAATTAGTTTCAGAGCAATCAGCAGCTCCCCTGCTAAGACCCACTGTATCCATATGCATGAAATTGCTTGTCTCAATACACGCTATGAATCGTGGGTAATGCAGTGAGTAATTCAGAATGCATGCACACAATAATGCACAAGTATCTTCTATTAGATTGAGGGGGGTTGTGGAGATGGAGCCCCGTGGCAATCCGCTTGTAAATTGCCATGTATGGATAATTAAGCCTTGCGCTTGAACATTAAAAGTTGCTTATTCCAGAGAGCTGCAGGCAGGATGCCCCATTGGCCTCACCGCTCCTTCTGCTGGTGCGTGCGTGCTTGTCTGATTGTTCCTGTTCAGGTCACTCACCTCGGGGTCGCTGTTTAAAGAACCTTCAGCCTATCTAAACATCAGATTTGTGCACCTTCTTTAATTTGCTGCCCACATGTGACACAAATCAGATTTGTTTGATGTGAACCCGAGCGTAGGGAAGATGTTTTTTGCTGATCTTGGTCGTGTTTTGATGTCAGAGGAAGGGCAGAGGTCCCTGCGCTGTGGGATTGGGCTTTGGGGGCCAGCGGCAGGCTATATAAAGCTGAATGTTCATCAAGCGGTGCTACGTGCTCCCCGCGGTTCACGCTGCTTTAATGTGGTCACCAAGGTCTCCTCTGTTACTGAATAACCTCGACCTCTCTTTTTCTGTCCACATGAGGGGAAACACGTCTCTAAAAGTCTTCACATCTCTGTCTCTCTTAGCTTCACCCTCCTTCCGCCTGGTTGGATAAAAGTTGCAGAAATAGAAACGGCAAAGCTAAAACTGGAGAGACATGGAGGACGTGATTTGTGGCAGGATTTTCTCTCTTTTATTAATGCCTCTCCCTCAGAATCACAAACTTCCCCACCAACGCTGATTTATTGCACCGTTGCGACATTCATTCATCTTTTCCTGTAACAACAAGCAAACATTTCCAGCAAACAGGTGACCGGGTGCCAGGCAGCCTCACTAATGCGGCCTCAACGTCCAGACTAGATATAAGTGATTTTCCTGTCGGTGGATGTGCACGTGTTTCTGCCGGAGCTTTCATGTGGAGAGACTTTTCGGTTAAAAGAGAGATAAATTATGGGCCGTGATGGGCGTCTGCTTTGCTTCATTCAGAGCTTCGCTGCTCGCTCTGCGTGTTTGGTTTTGTTTTGTCAGCACATGTAAACATGTTTCCTGGCTTCAGTCTCCTCCACCATCGCTGTGATCTCATCCCGCCTGAAATGTTTTTCGCATCCATTGTTTTTACAAATGAAACCCTCACTGGAGTTTGTGTTGGGGGAAGGATGGGGCACATCATGAGGCATGCTCATGTTGTTTTGAGATCAAGCGTGTGTGTGTGTGTGTGTGTGTGTCATAAATGACACTGACAGCACACAGCTCAGAGTTCTCGGGTGTGTTGCTGCAACATATTCTGTCAAACAAACAAACATGCGGTTAAAAAAAAAAGAAAAACAAAACTTCTGGACGCCGTCAGAATCCTGCAGATTCAGAACCGTTCTGTGATAATCGTGAGCAGAGCAAGGGCTGAAAATGAGGTAGACGCCCAGGTTTGGAAGGGTGGGAGGCCGGGCTGCGGCGGGGAGACCAGATGAGGGTCCCAATGACTGCTTTAATTATGCGGTAAGCACAATTGTGTCTATAAAAACAGCCCATAAGTGAAGAATGTCTGTGACGCTGAAGGGGTGCCACGAGGAATTTAGATTACACCAAACCGGTGATTACAAGACTGAATCTCAAGTTATCATGAAGTCGCTGCGAATTTGATCCATAAGCAATTAAAAATCCCAAATAAAGACTCCTTCATCATCAGCAAATGAACACGTACACTTTGAAAAGATTTAAAACTGAGGTGAATGAGTGTTATTAAGGTACGTTTGGAATTTTAGCTAAAAGGTGAGGTCCAGCGGTGGGTCCAGGCAGAGCAGCAGCGTTTGCTGGACTTTTACTGCTCTTCGCTGAATCCACAACCTAGCTGCAATGCCTGCGCTCTTTCAGATCCATATGTAAACCATTTTCTCCAGCCTTCTCCTTCCCGCTCTTAAAACCTCTGCCTCATTAGTGTTGCCTTTATGACGCGGCTTCACCTAAACGCTGTGGATTTTTCCACTCACTCCCAGACGACCTCCGCTCTGCTCGGTAGCTGAAAGAGTGACCGGGAAAGATGTCTTCTGTTTTGTTTCATCAGCATTTCTTCAAATAAATGAGCTCTTAATAGGTCAAATGACTTGTTTCAGGGCTCTTACAGTAACTGTTGAGTTGACACTGCTCAGACTGTGAGTGATGGGGTGGCATGGTTGTCGGGGGCGACTCGGACCTTTCATCTTTGCTGCTTGTGGTCCTCGCTGTTTGGGCAACCTTAATTATAGCAGAAATGACAGAATGCAGTTTTATGACGTCTTTAACATGCCGCGCTTGGAAATGTGAACCACAAATGAAGCAGATGGAAAGGTTAGAAAAACACCGAGGTACAATTTTTAGGGCTTAAAAAACCTAGACATGATTACTTTTACCCACAGTTTGAGTTCACGTTTACTTTACGTTGATGCTGTTACCAAGAAGATTCATCTATCCATCCATCCATCCATCCATCCATCCATCCATCCATCCATCCATCCATCATCCACCATCCACTGTTTATTCCTTATTAAGGTCACTGAGTCTGACTGAGTCTATGAGTCTGTCCCAGACCAGTGTATCAAACACACACACACACACACACACACACACACACACACACACACACACACACACACACACACACACACACGCACACACGCACACACACACGCACACACGGAGACCAATTAGTAGAACTCTAAAACTCCACAAGGGGGCAGTGTAACACGCGTTTTAACGCTTTTATTGGTTTTCAGTTTCCCGTCAGTACTAATATGACATTATTTTCGTCGCGGTTACACATTTTTCAACCCACACACACTTATAATTGTGCATGAATGTGTTAATTGTGCTGCATTCTCTGATCTTGCGATGATTCAGAGTGACTACCTGTGATCGGGTTCAAAATGTCCTAATGTAAACTCTCTGATGGGACTTTGTAAAGCCAAATGCACAGTTTTCAAACAGAGACAAATACTGGGAGAAACAGGGAGGCCTCACGGTGCAAAAATTTTGCTGAAAGATGGGCAAATGATGCAGTTTTCCATGTTTGTGTATTTTACACAAAATGGTTTAGGGTGAAAAGTTTTTTTCCTGTTTATACATTCAGTGGAAAAGAATATCCTGTAAAAAGCCAATAAGTTTACGTCTCAGAACTTGCTGAGGGCTTTTCTTCCCCACCAACTTGGGCTTTCTGCAGGGGGAGGGAGGGAATGAGGGTGAAGGACGAAGGACTTCCCATCAGCCGCCTCCAACCCTTCACACATGTTTCTGATAAACCTCCACAAGCCCCAGTAATCCGAGGGCAACTCACTCAGAGAGAGGGAGTGAGGGATGGGTGAGGAGGAGGAGAAGAAAGTGCAGCAGGGTGGGAGAGCGGGAGTACGTCAAAGGGGAGGGAGGATAAAAGCAAACATTTTAGAGCATTTGATTTGCTCCTCCAGAGACTCCACCGCTGAAGAAGCTCTTCATTCTGAATGGGACACGCAAGTTTGAGCCTCTTCTGTCCAGTTTGTCTCCTGTTTACAAGAAAAATCCTCAACATCAGCAGATGTTCTGGATGGAACTGAAGCACTACAATAAAAGCTTCATCGCTGAGATTCCATCAAACTATCCCATCAAAATAAAATAAAAATAACTTCAAAATTAACTTAAGCAGCAATTGATCAACTGAGGGCTTTTCTAATCTTCATATTCACAACTGTAGCAGACTGAAATAATTCAATGATCACTGTCAATAAAGCTGTCCATGCTCTCTTTACTGCATTTATTTATGCTGATGCTTAAACCATATTTTATCTTATTTATATTCTACTATTATGTACCACATCAGCAAATTTGTCTTTGTAAAGTCATACAAATGATGCACATGATGTGTTTTTTCAAACTTTTTCTCACGTTCACTCTGTGATAAATTTATACCACAATGAGCAGTTTTATTCCCTTTTCCTCTTTTGATTCGGATCCTGGAAACATGAAATACTTTATCTCCTGGGTTTCTCTGTTCTCCACCATATTTTCTTAAGTGGCTGTTTTGCATTCATGAAAGCATTTACGCACACTGTAAATAATACAAAACTGCATTTGGGAGACAGAACACACACACAGACACACACAGACACACAGACACACACAGACACACACACACACACACACACACACACACACGGCCTCAAGCACATGTGATCCGTCATCCTTCATCTCCTTTCGAACGTCATAAATCACCCTGAAGCCGGCGTGGACAGACGAGTGAGCGTAAACACCTGCTGTGGTGTGCGTCTCTGTTTTAATATGTGAGAGTGTAGATGTAAGTGTGTGTAGCGTGGAGATGGAGGCAGACTGGCAGTGGGGGGGGGCGGTGGTAGAGGGTGATGCTGGCTGTTGGAGAGGAGGAGGGGGGGTGGACTGTAAAATTAAAAGCAGCTGCGGCGGGCTGCACAGAAGACTCAGCTGGAATAACTCACAGACGCTCCTCTTCCCTCCTGAGTGCACGCAGACTGTCGCGCTCCTGCGTTCGGGGCATCAGATCCCATCGGCTGCCTTCTGCTCCGCTGTCAGGACAACACAGAAAGACAACAGAGCTCTAAAACGCTGGAGCATCAAACCTGAGCTCACAGGGGCGTAAAGTAGTTTAGAAAATGTCAATGCCAGCCCAGGCTAGCCAAACAAACTTGAAAAACACCTTTATTGGTCAGTGTTTAAGCACCGAAAATGCAATTCAAATTTCAGCTGACCTGTGGGCTGGAAAGGCACAGACGAAAAGCGTTTGTCCGGCGTAAGCCCCCGTTGGCTCCCTGAGGTCTCTGGAGGAAGACGACGATGGAGTCGTCTGTATTCTGGCAGCTGGATGCCTCCAAATCTGACACGCTGAGCATTTACAGCACAGAGGAAACAACTGGAGAAACCAGGAGCCGTCAGGGATGAGATGAGATGATATCCATGACCACTGGAACGTCTTTACCTCTAGATTCCTTCTGGACGTCACGCACACCTCCGTTCCTGTTGCAGCCATCAGGGGAAGGTCTCAGATCATCAGGTCTGGCTTCAGACGGGCCTGGCCGACTTCTCCTGACATTTCTGCAGCAGATCGGCTCGTCTGAGGACTTGACCCAGATTTGTCATGGAACAAAAGTCCCAGCCTCAATGGCAGGGTCTATTCAGCTCAGGAGGAACTGGCATGGCGATAACCATCCCAGGTCAGTTCCTACGTGTGTTTTACACTAGTTCTCTCGTTTATCCTCACATCTCTTTGCCAGATGAAACATTTAGTTTGTACAAGTTGAATTCTGAGCAGGTCGTTCTTTTTCAGCTGGTTATTAACCAGTCATTCTTCATTACAGCTCGTCCAACCAAAACATTTACTCTCACTTCATGTAATTTCAGCCGTCTTCTTTCTTTTTGCGAAGAAAGGCCGTAAAAACGCATCCAGATCCAGCTGATCCAGCTGATCTGTCAACTGTAAGTTGGGTTACGGGTGACAATCACGAGTGTCCAGTCTGAAAGAGGCCGGTGCAGACGGCCATGTGAGCAGTGCTGAGGTGTTGCAGGTGTTGAAGGGGTTGTGGTGGGTTTTAAATCACAGTCCAGTGGCAGCCGGGATCACCTTTAAATGATGAGATGACATGGGATTAGTTAGAGAGGAGTGTGGCCAGCTGTGAAAAGGAGAAGAACCAGCATCACCAGCAGAATTCTCTTCTTTCTCTTGACACAATGACAAAACTGACCGTGCTGACCTGGCAACATGTTATCAGGCCAATATATCAACATCAACATCCACGCAAAGAATACACATTCAGATGCGAAGTTGATCATCTGGAAAACATTTCCAAATGCCCTCAGGAAGAGCTTTACTCTTTATATAAACGCTATAGATCAACGGTGCCATCAAACTGCTCGGGGAAGTCTTCTGCCTCTCAAGGCTGAATGTTCTTTGGCACAAAAAGTGGAAATCAATCAATCGCATCCATCAGCTCAAGGCCGTCTCTGTGCATGGAAACTTCTGACCTCCTGGAGTTTGCCGTAGTTGTAGTTGTAGCTCCGGCAGCCAGCGGAACACAACGCCGACAAGGTCAGACACCAGCACGCACGGACTCTGCATGCACAGACAGCCCAAACAACAGGCCGGCGCTGCTCCCCGAGGCAGAAAACCAGCAAGTTATCTTGAGCGTGCTCGGCTGTGCGTTCAAGGATGGAAGGGTGCGTGCGCACACGGCCGTGTCGGAGGCCTGAAGGCTTGTTTAGCTGACCTCAGTGAAAGTAAACCTCATGACAGAAGGTCTGGCATTGTCTGTGTGCCCAGGCTGCTCTGGAGCCAGACGGTCTGC
>BJFM01001155.1:59416-69896 GCA_016586285.1 Arothron firmamentum | reverse complement strand
CCCCCCCCCCCCGGCGAGCACTTCAGACAGGTCAGCGGAAACACAGGGTGAGAATCACTCTGGAGTCAATGCTAAGTCAACGCCATCGAGCAGTTTGTGCTATCTGAGGATCAGACATCCCGCTCAGCTCAACACTGCCTGTGATTTGTGTTTTGTGGAGAAAATGTCAGGGACAGAGGCCAGAGCATCACCAACCACAGCAAAGACATTGTCCCTCACATGAGTGGAAGAAAAGGCATTTGTTCTGCACTTGAACTCGGGGTTTTTCCAACAACAAGGCCTCGTGTGTGACTCCTTTCAAGCTGCATTAGCCTTTCAAAATATGTTTTTCTTTTTTTTTTTTTCTTTTAACTCATGGCCAGGATGTCTGATGCAGAGTTCATTTCTTCATGAGGAGTGGGTGGTTTCCTTGTGTATATAGAGACATGGCCCAGTTAGATAGCACTGTCTGCACAGGCTGGAGTCAAGGTTCCTCGGCCCACAGATAAGAGAGGGATGGTTTTGTGTTTGTGTGAGAGGAGAAAGCACTTAAAGACCGAGCCTATCTGCACGGCCCTTATGGGCAGGGCCTGGGCTCAATTTTGTGGAACTAACAGATATTGGAAAAAACAGATTTGAGCATGTCCTCAGAGTATTTGTTGCATTAGAATTCGCTTAATACTTAAAACTCAATGTTCAGGAGAAATGTTATGCAAGCGCTGATGTAAGGGTGGATCATCTAAATCACTTATTAATAACAATAACAAGAGCAGCTCCTTCATTTTATAAATTATGAGTGGGCAAAAATCTCGCAATGACAATTTTTATGGAAACTTTCATGATGATTCAGAAAAAAACAGAAGTTGTGGATTAAAATTTCTAGATTTTTCCTCACCTCTGAAAAGGAATAATTAACTGTTCTTCTTCTTATTATAATAAATGTAATGCCTACACAGTCAGAACAACATGTTGGACATGAAATGGAAACAGCAGTGGAAAAGTACCCCAACTCAGAAGCATGCTAAAAATGTATCCTAGCGCATGTACAGTCTACAACAACTGGGGTGGCTGAGTGGCGGGGTTGGGGTTCTGGGTTGTCACAGCGTTGAGAGTATTGATCTTCAGCCTGGCACCTCTGTGCAGACTGTTATTGAGGACCAGTCTGCCCGGCCCTTTCTTTGCAGAGCCGGGCAGATTTGAGTGGTGCCGCTGCCCCGCAGCTGGGATGTGCAATGAATACAGTCTGCGCAGATAAACAGTGCCTTGTTTAGCCATTTCTTTGCCGCTGCTGAGCCAGCTGATAACAGCGGCGGGAGGGCAGGCGGCCCTTGGCGGCAATGGACAAGGCCTGTGGAGGCAGACATTCTGGCAGCAGCAAGCTCCCCTCCTACATCCCTCACCCCCACCCACATCCCCCCAGCCTAACTAATCTTACTTCCTTTAGTTTTTTTTTGTTTTTTTTTTATCTTTTTCACAGTCGAGGCTAGACAGTTAATTAAAATGTAACAGTGAAACTATCACTCAGGAAAGCAACAGAGATGGAGAAGGACATCTTGGCGGCTGCTGCTGGGGACATTATTAAACATTCGAGCTCATGTGTGCCACTCAACATATGCACATTATTTCCTGTTTAAAAGCCAAAAGCAACTTTTCATTTCAAAACAGTGTTTTTAATGGACTGGTGTGTTTTTGTAACCATGTGATATAGTCATTTGTGTGTGTAGCAGTGTCACTGTGTCACTGTTGGTCTAATAAAAGCTTCCAGAAAGAGTGGTGAACTGAACCTTCGAGATTGCGAGCTCTCGTCTCATTGTCTTGGCCTGGCACCAGAAGCCGGATTAATTGCAGTCGTGTGGCATTGAAGCGGATACTTGACATTCCTACTTTGACAGGGAACTTTTTTCTTCCTTCCCTCTTTCACACTCCAACCTGCCAAAGATAAAACATGTCTTAAGTTGTGTCGTTCTTAAGCAGTGCGGGCGTGCATGTGTGTGTGTGTGTTTGTGTGTGTGTGTGTGTGTGTGTGTGTGTGTGTGTGTGTCAGAGAGTCTGAAGATTGTCAGTCACAGCTTGTTTGGGTCTGCATTTGAACGGCAAATGTGACGATGTGATGCAACATTAGAAATAAGGAAGTTAAAGCAATTAGTATAAAGCCGGTTTGCTCCTAGCTTCCAATCACTGTATCTGCCCCCAAACGGTTCGTTTTATTAGCCTTTAGAACCCTGCTGATAGGCCACACATACCAGAGGCTCGGCAATCAATAATAGATGAATGTTTTGCCCGTGCCCCAGTCCTTTATGACCCCTCTCCATATTCCTTAAGAGGCCACATCTGTTTTTAATATCCTTGCCTCCCATTCTGAGTTACACAATCCCGATCAAATGTGCTTTCTGAACAGAGGAAACAAATACCGACAAAGATTGGGTTTCCAGCACCAACATGGACGTGCACTCTGTTATGGCACAGAACGGACTGTCGTCTGGTTTGCTTTGCAGAATCGGTAGAGGGCGCAGCATTTTTAGCCGTGGTCTAGTTCCAGAGCATCCTCCCATGTCATCCTGCCAGAGTGTTTTTTAATATTAGATTTGGAGACATACATGAAAACAATGCATTTTATCACTACCAGTGCAAAATTAGGAATGGACAAAACTACGCACTTATTTCACAATATGGCAGTTTTTTTTTAAGTCAGCTTAACTGCATAGCAACAGCCTTGTTTTTCCAGTTGTTAGTTACCACTACACCAGAACAAGCATACTTTCCGAAGATCCCATGTCAGATTCTCATTAGAAGACATTTCAGGTGCGACTCCAAACCAAACAATAAAATTACAGAAATGTTTTCACCAGCACTACTGACAAAGCATTCTGGTCACCACAATTTTATGAGTTTTCCTTTCATTGAGATCCCGCACTGGCAGCCCTTTTGCTCTTTTTATGGCCGTGCCAGCTCATGCTCTCTCAGCTGCGCCAAGTGCCAACGCAGCATTGTTAGTTTATGGCATTCTGTGAATCCATGGAAAGGCCTCTGTATAATTGTCAGTGCAATTAGCTGATTTGCAGCCTTTTCACGCTGCTTGAAGACTCCTCCTGTGGCAGACACTGTCGGCGCTGGTTAAAGATCTATTTAAACTTCAGAAATCGTGAATCACCTTTTACTACTTCATGAATCTTTTCATATACATAAAAAGCCACTTTAAAGCTGGAGGAAACAACTGATCTGATTTTTAAACTGCTGCCTACGCTGGACTGACACCCTCCAAAGCGTTTCATAAATCCAAACAAATTTGTTTTAATCAGTTTCATTATTTTTATCCCATCAATAGGCATGTAATGTTTTCTAATGTAGCAAGGAGGTAGCAGAGAGGTTTGTGAAACTAGGAAAGAATGGGACAATGTCTAGCTGTAGATATAAAATTACATCTTTTCCATATTGTGCAACACCACCTAGACATTAAACATGCTCGTGTTTTTATTTTTCTGACACTAGTCAAGGAATGTCTCATGTAATAAGCACTTCCTGCCTGCGATAAGCCGTAAATTTAAAACTAGTAGAACTTGAGGCACATACAAAACCTGTCTGCTACCAACAAATAGAGCTCCTGGCCATGAATCAGCCCAGACAAAGCAAACAATGACCTGACCTTGATGAAGATAGAGTTAGCATGCCACCGGAGGCTGGGTGATAACATTTGTGACCTATGCCTCTGGCCAGCTTCGTGCCTGGCTGGCGCTATGGTGCCATTCTGTCTTATGCACACGAGCTGATTGAACGTTTCTTGTCTGTTTCTCACAGCAGATTGCAAACTGTCTAGCCATCCTTGAATGCTCCCCCCCCCCCACCACCCACACACATACACACACACACACACACACACTCCAACTCCACCCATATCACCACGCTCGACGGCACGCTGTGAAGCGGTGAATGCTCCCACAGTTATCTGCTTCATCAGGCGCTGATGATAGAGTGGAGACTGGCGTCTGAGCTGACCGATAGCCGTCAGCCTGCTCAGCATTAGAGATGCGCAAGAATGGAAAAATGTCTGAACCTCGCCTTTCTTCTCTTGAAGCATTTAATTGCATTATCAGTACTTGAGCAGTGTTCAGCGCTACTCCTCCCTTTCACCTTCACTGTAGAAGAAAACCTTTTTTTAATATACTTAACTTTTACTTAAATGTTACCTGTAACCAGACTGAAAGCTGATGACTATATAAGTGTAGAGCGCGCTGGCGAACGTGCCTCAGTGCACGTTCGTGCCTCAGTGCATGTTTCCCTCTTCCTGATCTCTCCCTTCAGTTGAAGGTGAGGTGACTGTAGTTCAGAGGTTCACGCTTATCCGCCCTGCATATGCGCATGTACATCCTGTTGGCTATAAATGTACATGCATTCACCAAGAAGGGTCACCACGGACAAGAACAAACAGCAGAACACAAGCCCTCTCCCCGCTGCCCAATCACACGTCAATTATTGGTGTTTGAAGAGTCGATTTTCCTGATTTGATTCCAAAGAATGGGATTGATGATCGATACAACGTGAGCGATTCTTTAGACTTTCCGGCCTGCTGAACTGGCTGGAGCCCTGCGAGCAGCGTCAGTGGACAAAACCAGCAAATGGCCATGTCGCCAACGCTCGCTGCCTCCGAGTTGACTGACGAAATAATGAACCACACAGGCCTGTTTGATTTCCTCTGGAGACAGTTGAGATGGAATCTGATCCTCACAGAGCCCTGGCTCCCACTAACCCAATCTGCCTCACCCCACGCTCGCTCGTGCTCTCTCCCTCTCCCTCTCTCTCTCTCTCCCCCCCTCTCCCTCTCTCTCCCCACGACTAACAGACAGTGTCTACATAGGCCTTTTGAGGGACCATCATCTCAGTGTTATTTATCATAAATTAAAACGATGGAAGCCTGGCTGCACGGCTGAAATACCCTCTCTGACTGCTGACTGACGGGCCGAGCTCCACATTGTCTGAGCAGGATTCCATTTCCTCTCACATCCGTCTTGTTAATCATGCAGGGCAGTAATTATTCACATGATTTGTTTGTTTTTTTCTCTTTTTTTTCACTCCCTTTTGCAGTTTGGGATGAACCAGATCCTACCTGGCATACCATAATATTATATATCTCTACATGCAGATGCTGTTGTCAGGTTTAAAGTGCGACTTTTACCAGACGGCGCTGCGTTGAGGCAGTCAGGAGACCGAGGGGTAAAGGAGCAGGCAGAAAGGAATATATCCTGTATTTATTCTGGAAACAAGGCCGCTGCAGGCAGTCGGTGGTGATGTGTCTTGGCAAGCACAGATAGGGGCAGCGTAGTTATGGACCCAGTCTTCATCATCTGGCCACACATTCCTGTCCTATCTGTGCAGTAAACTGGATCTCCTTTTCCTCTTATCAGTTGTCAGGAATTTTCTCTCTCTCTCTCTCTCTCTCTCTCTCTCTCTCTCTCTCTCTCTCTCTCTCTCTCTCTCTCTCTCTCTCTCTCTCTCTCTCTCTCTCTCTCTCTCTCTTGCTGCCTTACTATCTTTTCACCAGCTTGTACTGACTCCCTTGCTACTTCTCCCTCTTCCTGTCCCTTGCTCAAAGCAGACACAGTGGACACTGAGCAGAAGCATTTAATAGCCATTAAGATAAGGAAGCACGGAGATGTCAGGTGGCTCCTGGGACAGGTTAGGACCTAAACGGCTCGAGCGTCCGCCATGGCAGCGAAGCCAGGGGCCTGGCGTTTGCAGCATATGGAGAGATGAGGGTTTTGTCTCTGAGTCTGTCATTCGGTTTTCCAATTTTGCACGTCTCAACACCAAAGGGGGCTTGGCATATTATTAAACATTCAAGATCAGCTGGTGTTTTGGATGAAACGCTGGATAAAGGTTGTGTCCCCAGTACCGCGCAGTAAATATGGTCATTGAGTCATCATCATCCTCCAGTCTCCACAGAACGCAAACACAAATACAGCAACAACCCGCACAACTGTGCCAGTAACCCCAGTACAGGTCAGGGGGGGGTCTCTGCTCTTTACTTTCTCCCATTCCCACCCTTTGAGATGAAAAATCCCTGAGAGGAGCCCTTTGTTGGCGACTGAGCTTACCTCATTTTCAAAATACCAGAAGCCCTACTGGATAATAAAAATGTGCCTATACTGGGGTACATATTTCTGGCAGAAACAGAAAACAGAAAACAGAGCTGCGCTTGTTGAGTTAACCTGGAATGAAGGCCTTTTTCATTCCCTAATTTTTCTCCAAGTCTTTCCCAGTGCTTCGACTACAGTGGGAGAGCAGCTTTGCTGCGACCTCAGTAATATTCACCAGGGAGCCTGTAATTACTCCGACAGCGCTGCAGCCATCAGGCCACACCTTCAGCATTCTGCAGGCTTGCTGGCCTGTAAACGTGTCAGTGGCAGGATGTCACACACACACACACACACACACACACACACACACACACACACACACACACACACACACACACACACACACACACACACACACACACACACACGTGCGCAGTTTCTTACAGTGTGCAGACTACTGAAGTGATTTTTAATATCTGAGGAGTGATTGGAGTGAGAAGGAATGGTAAATAAACTCCCCAAGCAATGGAAATGCCAGGATTTACCACTTTCTTGCTGTTATAACTGGGAACAAAGCATGGTTTGCTTGGCCTAGTCAGCGTTTTGGCAATTTCAGTGTGAATCAGAAAATCCTACGAAGCCTTGTGACGATTTGCTTAGAACCTTCATGCAATAAACATGCCAGTAATCTTAGCATCTTTGGTTTGGTCGAACGTGAAGGGCTTCATGTTCAACACATAAACATATACAAACACACATGTGTGCTGGGACGACCGCAGGGCCGACATCAGCCGTGGAAAAGACAACCTAACAGGAAACACGAAGGGTCGAGTTCAGAACACATCACCCTCGTCTTCTCTTCGCATTGCTGAGCACTGCTGGAACTACGGCTCTAAATCTGCTTTTGGATGCTTTCCTTAAGCAGGGAGCAAACTATTTCCCAAATGCCTCTTACAGCTGATCGGCATTAGCCTCGTCACAAGGCCGTGGTTCAAACGAGTGGGTGGCAGAAGGAAAGACGTCATAAGACCAGAAGCTTTTGCTGTTTGTGACGGAGACATTGAGCAGAAACAGCTAAAGAGTGCAACCCTTGTAAAGACAGAAATTCACGCCAGGCTGTGTCATATTGGTTTGATGTGGAGGATATTAAAGTTAATGCTGCACAAATGCCTGAAACCTGCCTCCAGGTGTAAATGTTAGCTGTTTGCTTGTGGCAAAATGTCTCAACCCGTTCAAATATTTAGTAAAACTGCCACACTGACACGCTGCTACTGTCTTTGCACTTGAAAGTTTTTAGGTCAGCGTGGCAGTGCGGCCGTTGGCATTTTCGCCTCCCTGCGAAATAATTCTGGGTTTGATTTGACTCAGCTCCCGTTTCCTCCCTCAGACATGTACTTTAGGCTCTTTGGAACTTTGCACCAAGGACTGGAATGAACAGTAGCGTGTCCTGCCATGAACTCTGTGTTCCTGCCCTTTGTCTATTGCCTGCTTCCATAAACACCTTGCTCCTCTTGTCCTCCAGGTCTTACTCCAGAAGGGAAATAATATTGATTATTTTATGGCATCAGATGCAAAATTTGAGAAACTGCGTGAAAAGATCAAGGAGATCATTGAAAGATATTGTTTTTTCCACTCATTACCTTGCTCTGTTCAAATCCCCGCCCCGCAGCTTGCCAGGTACCCCCTTCACTCTAAGCCTCACTCTCACCCACAATGCACCTGGAGCACAGCCATGGCTGCTGTTATTTCGGGCCCATTATTAAGTTAAATGCAGCGCTCATGGCAGCGCTGGAGCTAATGAGCAGTGCAGAGCTGGCTGTGCTGTGACCGGCCTTCTGTTCTGCCATTAGAAGAATTAGACAGTGGAAAATGAGTCAAGGGTTATGGAGGGTATAATTGCAGTTTTGAATGAAACTGTCTCTGATGTGAGTCAATCTTTTTTTTCTGGGTTGAAAGATCTCTAAAAAAAACACACACACACACCAAACACAAAGATTATGCTTTTCATCTCAGAAAAAGCATGGTTATACCCATTTGTTCTGCCTTGAGGACCACCATCAGCCCCTCTTGCCCACTACAAATATTTAGATTTTACTGTTCGAGAATACTCAAGTGACAACACACCTGCAGGAACAGCCCGACGACAGAGGCCGGCTCTGCTGTAATGAACACGGAGCCAGTAGCAATAACTCTGCATTCACGAAGCCAAACTGGAAAGCCTCCAATTCAATCATGATCAGCTGGTTTCACACATCTTTATTTCAGATTCACCTCCGTGCTGCTGCTCAACAGATGAAAACAAAACAGAAGAAAACAAAATGCGATTGGCCCCTGGCCAAAGACTGTATTAAAAAGCCATTTTTGCACCTGTTGCGTTACTTATCTGTGTTTCTCACCTCTACTCTTCTAACATGTAGGACATAAATTCAAGATTGGAGAGTGAAGAGATGACGCAAGAGAATGGTGTTCCTCTAAAGTACTGTCCGTGGCCGTATGTTAGCTCGCCGTTCAGTCCAGACCGTGAGAGACTGCGAGTTTTAAGAGTCTCTGTGTTTAGATGACTTTGAGGGTTTCTCGGTTGCAGCCTTGCTAAATTGTCCAAACACGACCACACTGGCATTCATTTGCACTTCATCCCGACACAGCTTACCCTGACCACACATTGACAATGTTTTTCTGGGAGATACAGGGAGGATAGCTGGCTAAATCTTCAAAAACCAAGTCAGCAGCTTACAGAGATCAACAAGAGGCTCCATTTCCATATTAAAAGAAAGAGAGATCAGAATTGTTTAGATTTGACTGAGCTCATGGAGGCAATATTAGTCTGAGGTTGGATGAACGAGAGAGAGAGAGAGAGAGAGAGAGAGAGAGAGAGAGAGAGAGAGAGTGAGAGACAGTGCGTGGGTGTGCATGCGTGTGCGTGCAGTTTATTGTTTACAGGTTTGACTCAAAGGTCGTAGGTTGTAGTTTTGTCGCAGTAAGGGTTTGTTTTAAGCACCTCGAGGCTCTTGCCTCTCTTTCGGTGTGTGGGCAGCGGCGGACAGAAAACTGCTGTCACAGAAACGTCCTCCTGCAGTCCTGCCTCTGACAGAAAGCACCTAAGTGTGTTTATAGCTGCACAGGTTCAGAACGAGGCCAGCAGCACAATGGAGCGGGGCAAGTTGGCTGCAGCAGCGCTGTGTGGGAAACACCGTCGCACACCGAGGAATCAAAACAAAGACACAGAAAGGGGAAAAAACTGAAATGGGATTAAGGAAATTGTTATTTTTTCCCTGTTCTATTTTGCCGCGACGAATTCAACAGAAAACATTTCCTCGCACAACAGGTCTAATAGCGCTTCAGCAAAACAGCGGCCGGCACTGAGTTCATTAGCGCTGCCGTCGAAAGGAGAGAAAACAACCGCAAAAAATATTTTGAGTTTTCAGAAAAGCAGCCATCTGATTGGAGGAAGAAAAAATGGAAACACTGGATGAGTGATTGAGTGCAGCGCTGAGGTCATTCATAGCGTAAAAGCGTTATAAAACACCAGGACAAAGCAAGGGCGACCTCAGGCTGACCCCCAGCACTTTATGCTGACTTCAGAAGATTAAAAAGGTACATATTACCTGTCCAACAAAGAAACAGAGGGCTGAAATATCATTTGATTGGGCCATCAGCAACACACAAGGCTGCCAGTCGTCCTGCAGTTGCCTTTCTTAGCCCCAGCAGCCCCTGTGACCTGTCCTTCAGTCCACCCTCCAATGCTTTAATCCAGCTAACCTTGTCAAAACCACCAGACCTCATTCAGAACAAGCAGATGACTCTCTGCACGCCAATGGTCCCTATAAATAGACATTTCATTGAGGAGCAGCAGGCTGAATGGGAGGTATTGTAAACAGTGGGCCAGCCTGAAGCCTTACACGGGGCTAACCTGGGAAAGTGATGGAAAGTGACATGCTGCGGCCATGAGGCACGCCATAAAATAACAAACTGACCCCACTGCACCATTGTCCTTTAAGGCACGGAGAAGGGTTTTCACCTCAAACTGATCCAGCATTCCCTCAAACTCACAGCATTGTTTGGGTTAAGCAGCAAAACATTAAGATATATTTGTCTTAAGTAAAAATGCTCTCTCTAAGGGTATTTTCCCATGTTCATAAAGACCTTAGGGAAAAAAAAGATGTGATTTTGGGATAAGGAAAAATCCAGTAACAGTATTCTGGCCATGTTTGCTAATACCGATGCAGGAAGCTGGGAAATAACAGCAAGAGAATAAATCATTAAGCTCTTGTAACAGAAAACATTTTGAATCTTGGATGCATCGTGATGCAGGTGTAGACGATTTTAGATAATTCAAATGTCCACAAAAATCATTTTTTCTAATTTCATGCTGGCAAAAAGCAAAACACGGTAGTACAGAAGTGACAGCATGGAATTTAGGCAGCAACCCC
>BJFM01001155.1:38523-52441 GCA_016586285.1 Arothron firmamentum | reverse complement strand
CCCCCCCACACACACACACACACACACACACACACACACACAAGTGCTGATAGACTGAAACCTCATGGTGGATTATATCACACTGCTGATGTTTGTTGACTAACACTGTGATCGATCATCTTGTGTGACGCGCTGACGGCAGAGTCGGTGTGATTTAGCAGCTGACTGATTCAGCGTGAAAAGTTTTAATGTACAGAGGAATTAAGGCAAACACGCCCATTATTCTATATCTTTGCTTATGATTGATGAGTGCTACAGATGTGGAAACCCAGTTGTAGCGCTGCATGCAAGGGTCTGTGTGTAACGATTGCGTGTATATAACATAATGTCATGTCTGGTATATTCACATATGCATTCATTTACTGGACAGAGAATGTAAATGTTAATGTGTTACCATGGAAAAAAAACACTCCTACAGCAACATTGTTGCACGAGCCCTTTCCTTCCATGAATACCTGCAGGAGCGTCAAATATTAGCTGGCGAACTAGCTTTGTTATACAAGTAAATGCCCGGGCAGTGGTGGAGTCAAGCGGAGCGAGCGCTTTGTTCCTGAGCCACAGAGGAATGACAAATGATGCCAAGCATGATCTGCTTTTGCTCAGCTGTGATTGCAAAAGAACATGATTCCCTTTTGACTCTATGACCCCCATCAACTCCACAATGCTGTTTTTAAAATCTTATCTCTCAGGGCCTCGATCTGCATCTTCATCCCCCCACCACCACCCTCTATCTTTCCTTCCTCCTCTATTCCCATGCTCTTATTTTATGTTTTATTGCCGCAGTTACAAATTGAGTCATAACTTCCTGACAGTGCTCTTCAAAGGTCGCCCACCCCCCCCTTTTCTCTGTTTTTTTCCTCTTCCACGCCCACTTTCTTCCTCTCCCTTTAGGGAGGCCCCTCATCTAACACACCCAGTAACACATTCCACAGGCATTGGGAACAGCCTCAACACAGACCCACTCTAAGGAGCTAATAAGCTCTAGCTTCAGCTGCCACCAGACCTCAGCACAAGGCGTCAACCTTGCCAGTGAGAGCTTTGGTTTTGATTACAATATTGCAGCAACAGAGTCCACATGATGACAAGAAAAAGCAACTGTGGCTCCCATGAAGCACAGTGATAACTGGAGCTCGCTTTAATACAACTTCACAGCACAGCGGCGCCTCTCATGCATACTGGCAGGTGTGATTGAGGGACCCAAGCCTGAAGGCACCGTTCCACCATCTCATCCCCAGATCACTGAGGTTGCTCTTGTTTATGTTTTCCTTTTTTTTTTTCTTCTTTTGTTTTTTAATGATGTAACTTCCAACAACACGCCGACTTGCTCTTCTGCATACTGCTCTGAAGTTTGGCATCACGTATTCACACAGAAATAGTACAAGGGCAAAAGTTTAAATCGAAGATTCAAAAAAGAATTAGGTTTGCATATACCATTAACAAGTAACACACCAGTGATCTCTGGACATGTTCGTGGATGGATACAGGTATGTCACACCTTTTGCCTGGACTCCTCTTTAACCTCCAGTTGTGCCTGCCTGCTGTGATTATCAATGCACACATCTGGATAGATTTAGAAAGGAATCCCATTAAGAACCTAAAAGGCTCTTGTAGAATTTTTTGAAGAATGGTTAAGAGCTGTTTCGGCTCTTGGTCCCATAAATGAGCTCCACCTGCCATCTATTTCCCTTTGTCTTTAATTTAATTTATCTACAGTATCTTGCTGCACCTTTAACGATAATAGGCATGAAAGATTTTTGTTGGCTTTAGAGGATGCATGCTGACAAATTGTTGAGGGATAACTGGCTAATTGGTCAAAGTGCAATCAGCAACAACTTTTAAGCAAAGGGTAAAGTTTCTTGTGAGAGTCAAATAAATGGATGGAAATTTGACTAAATATGTCAAGAAGTTGCAGGCAGGCTTCTTTTTTTATGGCCTGTTTGTCTTCCACGAGTGTGACCCTTGTGTTTTATGGAGACTAATAATATGAACAACAGTTGGCACAAATTAGGCTTCCTGACACCCTAAATTTTGCACCTGCCACATCAAAACCTTGTCTAAATGAAGGCATCAGCTGAACACCTTCTTAGTTAATCATGATGAGTTTATTTTGTGTAGCTAATTTAATAAAGCTATGAATGGCGGTCATAAGAAAGATACACGATATGTTGACAGATATATGCTGGATCAAGGTTTAATACGAAATGTCACAAAAACGAACTACACTCTATTGACCGCAAGATGTCGCCAGACTCAAGTTTCAGCACAAGGACGAAACCATACCGGATGTGACCTCATAACTAACAGACCAAAACATTAAACTCGGAGCTACGGCTATAGCATAACAACTAAGTTGTCCGTATTCATAGTTTTCAAAGGTACGTTAAGGTGTGTATCAACAGCATCGATATTCACATGCAGTTGTAGTTATAATCTATAACCAAGGTCCCCTTTTAAATAGTTTTTTTCGTGGTTTATGCTGAAATAAGCATGTGAATCATGAAAATATAGTTGCGTAGCTAGCAGTTTAGCTTTTCGTGAGAAATTCGTCCATAATTTTACACATTGAGACACTTGTGCTGATAAATTTCATGAAAAGACTGAAGTTGAGCTCAGCAGAAGTTAAGAGACAAGAATATATTTTACAGTGTGGAAAACATAGCAACCTTTGTCGGTTTAAGGGTCTCGGTACTTACCACTGACGTCGAAACAACGCCTTGTTGAATTATTTTTTAGTACTAAGGAATGGTCTGACTGCAGCAGTCCCAGTAAATATGCACAGTCGCCTGCAGGAGTTGAAGAAGGAAGAGGAGACTCTCCTGAAAATCAAAATCATGTTACAAGACCAACTGAACAGGCTGAAGGTATGAAGGCGTGTCACAGCATTGTGGGTGGGTGTGTGAGTAAATACCTGTAGTGTAATGTGTGCAATACATTTTATTGTGTCTGTCAGTTTGAAGAAGGTGAACTGAAATCTATCATCAATGCTCAAAGAGGAGATGGAACCTCCGAACATCCTTCAGAATCTGAGGTAAACCACACCAGCTGCTTAGATCTCTTCATCATAGACTTGCACACAGAGCAAGAGCATTGGTGTCAAAATCAAGGCTAAAGAGAATTGACATTTTGTTCAGTCAGTGTGTGTTTAATGCCTTAACCTATAGAGACTAATTGTGCATTTATGTTCAAAAATATCAGACAATATTTTAATGTTTAGGGCATTGTTTTACCACATTATCATGCATGTTTTTCCCTCTCTTTGTTTTCTTTTTCTACTTTTTTCTCTAGCAGATACTTAAGAATTTTATCTAAGATGCTTTCAGAAGATATTTATGCTGGAACAGCTAATTTTAGTTGTAGTCAACATGTTTTGTTTTTTTTTAATTAACAGGTTCAGGTTCATATGAACATTGATGATGAGAGCGAGATCAACCAAACCAAACTGCTCCTGAACGCTGCTGTTGATGGTGACATGGATGATGAAGAGGAAGAGGAGGAGGATGACAAAGATGACGAAGACGACAATGAGCTTGAGTTGATGCAGGAAGACGAGGATGAAGATGATTACTGAGGGCCTCAGTATTTCTTGATGCTTCACTATTTGAAGTGTGTACGAACCAAATGTAGGCAGACATCTGTTCATTAGTACCCCGGGTTTGTATTTTGCATCAGTGAGAGGTTTGCCTGGGTGGAGTCAGTGAAAACTACAGTGTGATGATGTGTATTTCACAAGTATCCTCTCTGTTGCCTTATTTAAAGGTTTCAACTCCAGATTTAAAATTCACGTGTTGTATATCGTAAGAAATCTGCACTGGACGCCATATTGTTAGGTGCTTGTAGGTTACCAGAACAATTGTGCAGTTTCAGTATTAGTCTTCAAATGTATGGCTGGGCCATAATAAGGTTATATGCTGTGTATATTTTGTAAAGTAATGTCAAGTACTGAATAAAATCACTGAATTTAGTCTTTTTTTTCTTACATTTTACGCCACTGTTTAAACCCACGTTACTGTTTCCTTGTCAGGTCCTCGCAGAAGGGTAATACCTGTGTTAAATCGGCCTAACCCCCCCACAAATGGGTAGTGCAGTGCAAACATTTTTCCACAAGTAAACCATTCAGCATTTTCCAAACAGCTAAAACAATACAGCGAGCCTCACAATAAGGTCAGTTTTCACACTGACAGCAGGGACAGCTCTGGAGAAGCGTGGTGCTCGAACCGCCAACTTACAATAGAGATCGTAGCTATAGATATATACAGCTTTCTGCTGCGGGTCCACGGGGGCTCCTCTTCACACAGCGGCTAGAGCACAGCACACCTGCTGCTAATGAGGTCTTCCTAAAGAGCACAGGTAATTGCACACTATCATCTATTGTGTGTTTGCATTTTGAGATATAATTGTATGATCTAGCAATTGGATACCACAAATGATTCTATCATTTGCAGAAAAGAAATGAGGAAAATGGTTAACTTTGTTGACAAGACATTGTTTTCACAATCCTACTGTCAGATTTGGGATTTTATCGATAACCTTTAAATGACTGTATTGAGCTAAATATGATTAGATGCTCCTTCCTCACTTTAATTGACATGTTTGCATCAAGTGTCCAGTAATTAGATATGAAAATAAAATTAATGAGCACCCTTTGTGTGTGTATGCAGAAATTGTGTGTGAGAGGTGAATCCAGAGTTTGTATGGGATCTGTCTGCCTCAGCGCGATGAACTCACACTCTGCTGAGTTTCAAAAGGAGCCTTTGACTCAGCATTATGGCTGCGGGACCCCCCTGGGGTCTATCGGACTGTGGACTGACAGCTTATTTGGAAATCATCATAAATGTTATTAACGTAGACCTTTAACATACATGTTTTAGTATTTGTGTGCGTTAAATTTAAGGCACAGATCAAACTCGTGGGTGTACCGTTGCAGTGAAGCTGAGTGGTGATCTGTGAGTGGAGACTGGAGCACAACAGGACAGTGACTTTGCTGCAGGCTCTGGAGGACCATGCTGCTTCGCCACGCGTGCAGGGTGGGCCATGTGCTTGTGCTGGTGCTGTGTCTGTCTTCGGCTGAGGACTTCGACTGGACAAAGAACGACCACGGCTCCTTCTATTATGGCACTTTTCCAGCTGGTAAAGATCTTTTTTCCTTTAACGTTAACCACAAATGGTGGCATTAAGAGAAAGCCAAGAAAAAAAATGATCTCACTTATCAGGATTTTCGTGGGGTGCCGGCAGTTCAGCCTATCAGACCGAAGGAGCCTGGGACAAAGATGGAAAAGGTCTGAGCATCTGGGATGTGTTCAGTCACAAGAAAGGCAAAGTCCAACACAATGGCACCGGCGATGCTGCTTGTGAGGGCTACTACAAAGTCAAGGTGAGGGGGACAAGATGTCATCTGAGTTTCACGAAGAACAGAGGGACAACAGAAACCCAAAGTATTTCACTCTGTGCTGTGTGTGCAACAGGATGATGTTTCTCTAATGAAGGAGCTGAAGCTGAATCACTATCGCTTCTCCATATCATGGCCTAGAATACTTCCTACTGGCATAAAGTGTGAGTAGCTGATAATGCAAAGGAGATAAAGGACAAAAACAAGTGCCAAATTTCATCCATTTTATGTGCACTCTACTCACAGCTGAACACATAAATGAAAAAGGAATACAGTATTATGATGATCTGATAAACCATCTACTGGAGAACAAGATCACTCCCGTTGTTACGCTGTATCACTGGGATCTTCCGCAGGTCTGCATACAAAATACTCAGGGGAACAACTGGATTTCATCTCATCCCAGCTATTGTTTCATTTCATAGGTCCTTCAAGAGAAATATGGCGGATGGCAGAACATCAGCATGATCAATTATTTCAGCGACTTTGCCAACCTGTGCTTTGAGAGATTTGGCAATAGAGTCAAGTACTGGATCACTTTTAATAATCCATGGGTATGTTCGCAGCTCAGACTAATCTGGACATCTGTTATAAAACCAGTGCAATATAATCTGTGCATCTGTTCAGTCCATAGCAGTTGAAGGCTATGAAACAGGTGAGCATGCTCCTGGTCTGAAGCTGAGAGGAACAGGGGCGTACAGAGCCGCACATCACATCATCAAGGTAGGAGAGAAAAAGGTCAATTCATTTAAAACAAGGTTTAATTCCTGAAATGAACATGTGACACTTTGGTTTAACCAGGCACACGCTAAGGTCTGGCACAGCTACGATATGCAGTGGAGGGGGAAACAGAAAGGTGAGCAAGGACAAGGCTGAGGGGGTAACATGTTAATTCTCTTTTATCGGTGTTGACAGTTGTTCGTGTCTGCAGGTTTAGTTGGGATCTCTCTGGGGGGAGACTGGGGAGAACCAGTGGACATCAGCAACCAGAAAGACATTGAAGCAGCGGAGAGATACGTCCAGTTCCACCTAGGATGGTTCGCCACCCCCATCTTTCACGGAGACTACCCCCAAGTGATGAAAGACTTCATCGGTACATTAAAACAGATCATCCTGTCGTTCAATGAGGCAACTTCTCATTACTTTCCCTGCATGCAGGAAGGAAGAGCGTCCAGCAGGGCCTCGGCACGTCACGCATGCCCACCTTTTCTCCCCAAGAGAAGAGCTACATCAAAGGAACCTGTGACTTCCTCGGCATCGGCCACTACACCACCCGCTACATCACCCAGAAGAACAACCCATCTAGTCGTAGCAGCAGCAGCAGCTACTTCACTGACCGCGACCTGGCTGAGCTGGTGGACCCCCGCTGGCCTGACCCCGGTTCTGAGTGGCTCTACTCTGTGCCCTGGGGTTTCAGGCGTCTACTCAACTTTGTGAAGGTGGTGCAGATCTTTTGGTATTTAGTTTTATAACATATGTAAACCCTTACTGACTGTTTGATTTGTCCTACAGTCTCAGTACGGAAACCCAATGATTTACGTGACTGAGAATGGAGTCTCTGAGAAGATGGCGTGCACAGAGCTGTGTGATGATTGGAGGATACACTATCACAAAGACTACATTAACGAGATGCTGAAAGGTGAATTAGCACTAACCTGCCAATCACCTGTGTCTTTCTATTCTTTGGTATTGCGTCCAATTCAAATATTTACTCTCCCTGGTGCCCCTCAGCAATCAAAGATGGCGTCAACGTGAGGGGCTACACCGCCTGGTCCCTGCTGGACAAGTTTGAATGGGACGAAGGCTACTCTGAGAGGTTTGGCTTGTACTACGTGGACTTCAGGAACAAAAACAAACCCAGATATCCCAAAGCTTCTGTGCAGTTTTACAAACGCATCATCAGCTCCAATGGTTTCCCCAATCAGAGAGAGGTAACACGTGGAACATGTAGATCTTTTAGTTCGTGATCCAGTTAGTCACTATTTGAGTTGATTTACTTTTTTAAAAATCCCACAGGTCGAGAATTGGAGGAGGAAAGCAATTGAGACGTGTTCATCTAGCAACCAGCTTCTTGCTGCTGGTCAGTTCATCTATGGTGCCACCAAATTTATCTGTCATTAGGTCAAAAACTAGCTGGGGTAAACAAAGATTATGACCTCAATCAAAAACTAAATGTAAACAAAATGTAGACAATTTTTATTCTCTTTAAAAAACAAGAAAACTGCTTAAAAAAGAACATTAAAACATAATGAAGAAAATATCTTACACGCCATCTAAGATATCTTCTTTGTTTGCCCCTCCAGCTAGAAGAAAGTCCAAGGAACATGCAGATTTGCCAAAGGTTTGGCCAGTGCATGATGAAGTTTAGAACTTGAGGGTATTTGTCTTAAATTAAAGCCATTTTCCACGTTGCTGTGATTGTGAGTGGACAAACAGCTAAAACTAGCTGAAACTCTGCTGGATATTCCATAAAGCAGGAGTACACATTTACCCATGTCAAATAAATCCAAACTGTGTGATACAAATGTGAAATTTGGGAACTTGACTCAGGGAAGTTGAGTTATCTGGCAAATGGCCTAACGCTGCTTTCTGGAATATTGCAGTGTTGCTTGCAGTTCTCAAAGGGTTAAACTGCCGTTAATCAACTAAGTACTTTCTCTTTTCTCATTAGAGGAACAGCGGAGTACTGCTGCCAATATTCTAAGACTTATTCATGGTAAGGAATCACTTATGCTCACTAAAGCAGCTAAAAAAAATGATTTGGTTAAAAAAAAAAAAAAAAAAAATCCATTAACCCTTTGAGTGCTGTGCTTAAGCTTCGCTACTTGTTTCATAAATGGTATCCTAACAATGCTTCTGATGAGCTGCTCATGTCTTTGCAGACCCTTTGACCAGCCACATGGAGATGGTAACAGAGATTGTTGTTCCCACTGTGTGCACGCTCTCCATTCTGCTCAGTGCAGTTTTCCTTATGTTCCTGCTACGGAGGCGGGACTAGAGAGAAGCACTCACAGCCTGGAGCATCAACACACACATACCCCCGCTGTAATGTATGCTTTTTTTAACTGATCTGGTGTGGATATATACACATTATTTAAGTTAATCTGATATGCATACACTGTTTGCTTTGAGACTACAAAAATGAATTTACTGCCCAACAATCGAATCATGTGAGGAGCTCATTTTAGAATATTGCTGTGGATCACTAGTGCTGAAAAAAAGTCAGTTTCTATAGTTTATGCTTTCATTTAATTAAAAGTGACTAAATATAACTTCAAATCCTTCAGCTGCAATATGTAATAGAGGATATAAACCAAATTTGGTAATAAATCTCTTATTAGTAACCTAAATGACTGCATCATAGATTGAACATACAAAGGTCATTAAAAACATCTGGCAGAAATACAGTGTCAACATCAGGCACTTTAAACATTTGTCTATGTTTCGTGATGCAGGGTGAGGCCCTCCGCCTTGTTTTTATCAAACTGACAATAAACATCTCCAAAGTTGTTGGTGTTCTGCTTCAGTTCATGCAAAGTTAACAAGACTGCAGCAAACCATAGTCGAGAAGAAGGCCGGCTCGTCATTGTCCCCATTCACCGTTTCATTAGGCAGATCTAAAAAATATTACAGAGGATATTTTCTGCGTGTCCAACAGTAGGTGACATGAATTATGTTTGGAATGAGTATGGAAAAAAACACACCTATTTCAAAGATGACATGATCAACAAGTGGCCGGTCACTGAACTGTAGGCAGGTTCTGACCTCGCGAGGACCGTGACCACTGGACACTTCCACCCCCCACATCACCGGGTGCTCTCTATGGAAGACATGGAAGCGTGAGGATGAGACCACAGATCAGGATACAATTTTGCAACTAAATTCGTTTCAAAAGGGAAGCAGTGCAAAAAAAAAAAAAAAAGAAAAGAAAAGAAACATGGATCACAGTATTTTTTCCTACTTTTGATAGAAATGGCTGATGAGTGCAGGTTTGATTTGCAGCTTGAATTCATGCTCCTCATCATAAGGGTCTGTTTTATAGTGCTGCAAACACGATCTGTGAGGGACAAAGTCGTCTTGTTTGATTGCAAAAGTACATTTTGGATTGCTCACCACAAAATCATTATCACCCAGAAAAGAAATGTATCTACTGTGTGAGAAGGAAGAGTCGGTCATATGGCAGACCCAAAAAGGTGCTACATGTCAAAACTACTTCCAGCACATGGTGAAGTTTTCGGAGTCGGATCACTTGCTCCTGTAGATCAACCTCTGTGCTCAGGAAATAGCACTGCAGATTAACATAGTCAAGCTTAGAATACTTGTTCAAAAACACCTATTAACAAAACAAGCTTAATCTTACCAGGTGGTTTAGAGTGGTCAATTCTTCACCTAAAAAAAGAAAACAAATATATGTAAAGCATTTAATTTAAAATCACTATTTCTAATATCGCTATAACACAAAACATAATAATGACATAACAATGACATAATATTCTATCCACGACTATTATTTTAGACAATTATTCCAAGTGTGAAGTTACCAATTAGGTAGTTAATGTAGTCTTTTCTCATCTTGTCAAGTCCCATCTCTAGCAGCATGTGCACAGGGGTGACTCCTGTGAGGGACACATGATCGATCTGCTGGTGGTAGGACTGCATGATGAGTTTGCTGAGAGAACTGCTGCTGTCTCTGTGAATCTGGAGCAGATGGAACCAAATCATGCACTTAACAGGGCCATCAACAGTGGAATAAAACGTATTCCAAGGTATCTTTTCATACCCAGGGCTTGACATGACCAAATCTCAATGCATCAATGACCAATTTCAGGCAGTCCCCTATGTCTTGGTAAGACGTCACACCTACAATGACATTTTAGTTGGAAAAGCTCAAACAGATACATGGCAGACAGTCTAAAGAAAAGGAACTGACTTACTCTTTCTCATCAGGACCCATAGCTGCTCCACAAAGTCCAAATCTCCTCGTTCCAACAGAGATTTAAAAATGGGAGGGTCTGTTTCAGACTTCGGCTTTGTAGTCTTGAAATACATTTGAAGGTTGGAAGGTTATCACATATACTTTTATGGTAACACACTGTATGTTCATAAATTCTCTTAGGTTTAAAATCAGCATACCTGCGTTGGTCTGGAAACCTGCTCCTGTAAGGTTTTGGTAGAGCTCTGAACCTCTGACGTAAAAAAAAAAATATTTTCAGCATTACACATCAGCATTAAATGCTAAGAAGTATGAGAACAATAAGGTGGAAACCTTCTAAGAAGACTTTGGTCAGATCAGCCAGAGATGTGCTGTCTAGTGGTTCCACCCATTCAGTCTCACCAGTTCTCAAACCATCTGCGAGAGTCTAAAATAAGAGCAATCTTTGGTAATATATTCAGCTGTTTATTTATGTAGTGACACTAAACTTGGGTGTGGGATACAGACCTGAAGAAACTCTAACTCCCTGTATATCTCAAACATCGGGCTCTTCATGTCTCCACTGCTAACTTTTATATTCTGAACAAACAGAAAACAACATTGACTATATAATTTGTGCACTAGACTGCACTGTAGCAGCCCACTGTTTCTTTAGTGTGATTACCAGTGTTGCTGAAGAGGACAGGGGCGGCGTCTCGAGAATAGTGTCGACATGGTTCCATTTGAGATCCACTGTGACACTACTCTGTGACTCAATAATGGTATTTTCAACAACAGCGGAGCCAAACAAGTTGAATATGGCGCTTCCTTTAATATTCATCTGAAAGTATTGAGAGATGTAAGCAAACAATATTCATACATGCACATTTCCACAGTCACTTACAGAGGAGGGGTGATGTCTTCTTTTGTGTTCTTGTTTGATATCATCCAAGGATAGAAATAATCTTTTGTCCACAGCTGAGCCTAACAACATATAGGTTAATTTAAAATAAATATGTAACCACAGAAATACATTGTTACGACAGTGACATTTCAAGAATGAATTATTCATATAAATCTGTAATAGCTATATGTAACTTTAGTTATACCTTTGCAGGTGATGGAGTATAATTTGACACCTGATACTTTATTGGAGATGCAAATGGTTTCAGCTCCAAGCCAAGTGGTTCCAGCTGGATCGGACATGTCACATCTCACCCAAAGAGGCAGTAATGCAGGATTGTTGTCCGTGGCAGAAACATTGGCATTGTGAGATAAAGTGTACCACGATAGAAGCTGTCTATAAAACAAAAAGATTTTATTAGAAAATTGTAGTTTTATATGATTTTTAGTCAGGAGGAGTAATGGTCACCTTGCTTTCATGACTGTGAGAGGTTGTGGCTCCAACACAGTCTGGTGTTCAATCTCCCCACCAGCTTCACCACCATTGTTATCATCATTCTCATCAGAGCAGACTGACGTTTCAGTTATTTTTTGATCCCCAACTTCACTTACTTTTGGAACCTTCTCAAAAATCAAAAGCAGAAATGGTGAGAGATAGTGGAGGTACCTGAAAACCATGGCATCTTAAGCCTCAGAACATATGACACACAGATAACTGGAGAATACAAATCATATTCTTATTAAAGCTTTTAAACTAAACAAGTACAAAACAAAATAATCTGCTTGCATATTGCATGAATTGTGATTATGTCATTTTAATAGGTGTAACAACCTCCCATGTAATGATAAATCAGTCACAGCAAAATTATTACTCACAGCTTTTTCACAAATGAGAACGGGCTGATTTGCCCAGTACATATTTATCACTGGTATTCGGTCAACCTTCATTTTAAATATTTGAATGTCCTCCTAAACCAAACACAGAGTGCAGTAACATTATTATTATTATAGCACAGATCAGATGACAGAGATATTGATAATTTCTTTTAAACACAATTACCTCAAGTATACCGTTACAAGGATTGCTGCCTTCCTCCTCATCTTGTAAAGACCTTTGGTGCAACGCATTTGACAACAGTAGTTAATAACTTCATCATCGTAGATTGTTAATGGTTAGCAGACGACAAGAACATAATCAACAACGGACAATGCATAGAGATTACTGTATTTTGAAGTTAGCCAAGAAGGCTAAATGAGGTTAGGAGAAGCAACCATAAATGAACTTACCGTAGAATATTGTAAAACGTCTTAGCACTTGATATAACTTTTGAGCCCATTGAGAACCGTGCCACGTTAAATCCCCTTAACAGTAAAAGATAATATCAAAAAATAAATAAATTATAGTTTTACGCACAATTACAATGTTTGAGCTGCTGCAGTGGTTATTTGACAGTCGCGCGCCCAGGTGTGACGTCAAAAGGTCATAGTTCATCACTTTCATAATAACTTTAAAAAGCATGTACTCAAGTGTGAACGTTTTCATATATGTATACAATAAAAAGCAATGCTTATAACACCAAACATATAAAATAAAAACATATATTTAGAGAAAAGAGGTTTTGATGTAGTCCCGTCATCCGCCAGCATGGCGTAAAGAAATAGTTCCATTTACAACATGAACTTTTTCATATTTAAGAATCGTGAAATGATCCGAAATCGCATGTTGTTATTTCTAGCCATGATTCATGTTTATTCACGTGTGTTATTTTACAGTGGGTAAAACAAAAGTAGGAAACGATTGCACATCCGGAAGTAGTAGTCGTCCGGCGGAGGCATAAACCTTTCAGGGTGCTTTGCTAACTTCCTTTTTACTGTGGCCGCCATAGCGAGTGGAGCGTGGTCCCGGCGAGCCGAAGCATAGTTACCGAAAATGGTAAGGATTTTTGCTATTAATATTCACAACATACATTGCTATATGTGTAGCAAGGGTTATTATATATCATTTACAAATACTCAAAGGTTTGTGATCTAAAGGGTACTTAAGTGTAGATTAGGTAGAGAAGAGTGTTGGAAGTGCCCCGGCTAGCGAAGCTAACACGAGGAGCCATTTTGAACGAAGCTGCTTTACTTCACTTACACGTGTCCTCAGATTCAGTGCTAAGTAGTGAAAAGTAATGTCCGGTGATACCCTCCTATGCGCTTGTTGTATGTACTATAGTATACCTATGAGACTGCCGTTGCCATCACACTTGATTGAAGATAACGTGACATTCTAATGACCAAAGCTGTGTCGTGTTAGCGGAGTCAAGCAAAGGCCAACGGCTGCAGAGTAATGAGCGCTGTCTGTTGTTGTCGCATTAAACGACAAAACTGTGACAATCTTTTTCAGTGGAAATGTCATTTAACGTGATTTTGTACTTAAATGGTAAGGCTAATGAATTCTCTCATTTTTTTCTAGGCCTGTGCCCGACCCCTGATCTCGGTTTACACCGAGAAAGGAGAATCTACAGGCAAAAATGTTGTTATGCCTGCTGTGTTCAAGGCTCCAATTCGCCCTGATGTTGTGAATTTTGTTCACACCAACATGCGCAAGAACAACCGCCAGCCTTATGCAGTCAGTGAACTGGCAGGTGAGTCCATCCAGTTAAGATGTTTAGAATTTGTAAGATTTGAAGTGGCCCATGATGTTTGTGTGTGTGTGTGTGTGTGTGTGTATA
>BJFM01001155.1:3759-32570 GCA_016586285.1 Arothron firmamentum | reverse complement strand
CACACACGCACACACTGGGTGCAGCAATCAAGTGATCACGACGTCGGCCTTATTCAAGGACCTGCAGCAGGCCTGGAATATAAACGACTCAATCATTATCCAAGGTTAGATTTTTGTAGGCAACTGGACTTAGAAAGGTTGATCTTCAAGATAACTATGACCTGGATGAATGAGAACCTTCACACACGACTCAATCATTAATTCAGGAAATTACAAATTTAAAAAATAACAATAAGGGAAAAAGCATTTCATTTGTAATTCAATAAACCACTATTGATGCAGCATCCTTAGTGTGACTGATGAATGAAAAGGGACAGAGTCAAAGAGCTCCAAAGGTTCAACTTAACCTCTTTTTAATAATGGTTGAGGGTTTAATGGATTTGGGCTCAAAGGCACCCTTTTTTACGTACTGGAGCTTGTTCTTCCCAGTGTTGACACACTGGGAGCTGGATTGTGAGGATCATCAGTGTTTCTGCAGACCAACCATCATCACTCTGAAGAGAGGCGTGTTTCTCCAGGACCAGAGAGTATGGGTGGGAAGGAAAGGAAGCCGAGTACTGCACAATTTCAGCAGCGTTGAAAGATGTTGATAAGACACACAGTCAGTGCAGCTGTACATGTGATCAGACCACCAGCACCATGGGGGTGAGGACTGGTTATGTAATATTCCTGCCATCTGATGCAGCTTGTTGCTGGACTCAGAGCAAGCACGGTTTACCAGGTCTGCAAAGATCTGCCCCTTCAGTCACGAGACTACCAGAAGATGTGAGGGTCTACATGTTACACACCCATGCAACAGCAACAGGAAGTCCTATTTAAAAGCTCGCCACTACTTCCGTCGTCTCAGCCCATAAATTTGGGATTTTGAGGGGTTCTAATCTAATTCATATGCACACATACTCATATCATCTTCATCTGTGATATATTGTAGTTTTTCAGTTTCTGTTGCTGTAAAGGTAATGTCGTGTGTGTTGGAAGATGCTGTTTGTGGATGGGAGCTCATCCATAGATAAAAATGCTTTCAAATATTGTACAAATAATTTAATTTAAAATCGAACTTAGCCTTATCTGTCCAGCTGGTTCGTCAAAAGCTACATTATGTTTTTTCCTTCTGTTACACACGCACACTCCGATCTTAAAGTCGCTACTTGATAGATGTCACTTACTCCGTGGCTCCGGTACCGTTAATAGTGTTTCCATCAGGGATGGGGTTGAGTTGGATCGGCTCTGGCTTCCTTCTCTTCTGCATGTTCACGCACGCAAGACACGCGAAAAGGAGAGAGAGTGAGAGGTTAAAAAAAAAAAAGATAAAAACCAGGATCTGGCTTCAAATCCCTGCAGACAGCTGACTGATGCAGAGAAACGGCGGTGCAATCATAAGCTGGATGCTCCTGATATTCTTGTTAACGGGTGGATGTGAGTGATGCGGGACACAAACGTCACGAAAATGTTTACGTTCGTCTTCCGGACGGCATGGCCGTGCTCGAGTCAGCGCTCCCTCTGCCGGCGACAACGGGTACTGCAGCGTCAACAATGAAACGAATGGAACTTATTTGTGAAGGTTTCACAAGTGGTGGGTGCAGCAGAGAAGTGGGGCGCCTTTAGTGGAGGGAGTCCAGTCTTAGCCATGTGAGTATCTGCTGGGCTTGAAACACATATGAAAATGAATAATGTATCATCGTGATGTAGTTTGTGCTTTACAGTCGTGATCTCTGTGAAGATTCATTCGGGTCATAGTTATCCAAGGTTAGATTTTATAGGCAACTAGAAAGGTTGATCTTGAAGACGTTTCGCCTTCTCTCCAGAAGGCTTCTTCAGTTCTAAACTAGTTGGCAGCGGAGCGTTGTGGGCCATTAGTGTGCTAATGACCTGTCTGGTCACCTGAGAGTCGTTGACAGGTTTGACGTTTACAGTCGTGATTTAAGGATGAGCTATGTTAAAAAACAAAAAGCCAGAAATAATCTAATCAAATGTTTGTTCACCCTGTTTATTATTCATATGCACTAAAGGATTCAATACACAGGAAGCACGTGAACGCATATGAATGCCAGTTCTGGTTGTATAAACACACAACATAATATATTTACTTTACTGCATCAAATGAAAATGCTGGAATGAAGAAATGCAAAAAAAAGTGTAATATGAAAAACATTTGGGTTAAAAATATATGAAAAGAGTGTCTCCCTCTTTCTTTGCTGTCAGTGAATATTTGCTCACTAAAACTTTTCATGTTTTCGCATTCTTCTTGTAATTAGCCTCGTGTGAATAAAGTATACATTTTGGACATGCTCTGTTTCCTCCACAGCACATCTTCAGTACTCCTCTCCTATTAAAATCCCCATCAAATTTGCCTTTGTGATTGTTTTTGTTGCCTTCAAGGCTGCCGGATTCAAAGACGAGGCTTATTTTGTGCGTTGACCTTGATGACCCCTGCGCCCGTTACTTCTCCATGATGCAAAATACTTTTCATAAAAAGTTCAGAGTTCAAAATTTCTCATCATTTATTCCTCAACTATTTTGTCTTTAGTTCTGGATGCAGACTGTATCAGCCGAACTGTTTGACCTCTGCAGAAACATTGAATCAGAACTATAATGGCACTCATCACCTTCACCAGTGAATGTGTCAGTTTGCAGCTTAGATTAGATTTTAAGGCAAAGCATTTTTCTTATACATCATCTGTTCTTTGGTCTCTGCACATTGTCAGAACAGATGTGATTCCACTGAGCTGCACCCGACCAACAGTGCCAAACTGTTACTTTTTTTTTGTTTGTTTCTTTTCAGAAACCAGCACCGACAGAATGACTGATCGTGAGCCTGCAGACAGAAACTAGCTGAACTGGAAGTTTTGGAAATTGGTTTGTGGTCACACTGTAGCTAAACAATACCAGACTCATTATGGGGCACACAGTGTCCCTACTGGGGTAAGTTCCATCCATTCATCCAACCATCCGTCCATCATTCATCCATCCATCCATCCATCCATCCATCCACCCACCCATCCATCCATCCATCCATCCATCCATCCATCCATCCATCCACCCATCCATCCATCCACCCATCCATCCATCCATCTATCCACCCGCCCATCCATCCATCCATCCATCCACCCAGAGTCTCTCCCAGCTGCCCCTGATGCAGGAAAATAAACAAAAACAGACAAAAAAAAATCTCAGAAAATACATCACAAGTATCTTTATTGCGCCCTGTGGGTAGGTTCAAGTTAAAAAAAAAAGAAGACATCATTACGTTTTCCAGAACATTTTGTCATTACTACATTTCATGTCATCTCATTAAAAAGGCAGAACTCCCTACAGAGGAAACACCGACTGATGGCACAAGCTGGTCCATAAGAGCCGGGTAACAACTCTGTGTACTCTCCAGATGCAAGCGTGCCGTTGTGTTGCACAAGGAGACAGCAGAAAAGACCTTGAGGGAACAAGCTCGAAGGCACTGATTGAGGCCCAGTTGCAGCACTTGGAGAACAGAATACAGTATGTCTTGTTTGATTCTGTGGAACTGTTGCCTCATCCAGCACTGCTGTGACTGGGGGAGTTTGGGATTTCTGGGCAGGGATTACAGAAGTCCACAAATGCAGCGTCTGAAGCTGCCGATAAAAGCAGACAGCTGCTACAACGGAGAGGAGAGGACCAGTCATGGCCCCAGACATGCAGGTCCATCCAGACATGGAGAAAAGTTCAGAGTGGGACAAACAGCCACGGCAGGACAAGAGAAGCTGCACATTTTTTATTTCCTGCTCTGAGTAGCTGCTCTATAGGTTAGATACAGCAATTAATCTCATTTTGAGAGTTTGTGGCTCTCTGCTCCCTCCATGTCAGCTAAATCACCTGCAAAAAACCTACAGTAAATGTCACTAACCTGCTTTTGTTTAGATAAAAAAATGCCCCTCATTGATTCCTTTACCTTGAGTGTCCTTCCTCTTGGCTGCACTGGGCTCACTCTGATACCAATTTATCTGCTCTTTAATAGTCAAAAATGCTAAAAGTGTGTAAATTTTTCTTGGCTAATGGCTGTAGCTTACAAGAATAAATCAAGCAAGATGAAAGAAAACCAAGAAGAAATCAAGGATGGGCTGAGTGGGAGGATTTTTTTCCCCCTTTTTGAAAAATTGTCCACAGATCCTCAAGTGAATTTTTATAGTTCACATGGAACATAATGTTCCTAAACATTTATTAATCAAAATGTGGGGGAGACTTCTGCTTCAGCATGATCTAAAAAACAAATGCAGAAGTAAAGACAAGCGTATCTGGTTTTCCTTTCAGACAGATGTGGCTGGTGTTTGGAGTAGAGCCAGACGACACACCGGGGACAGAGGTTCTGACTCAGTGGAAGGCTGGAGGGGCCAGAACCAGTTCTACAAGCATCAGTGGTGTTTTACTGCACAGAACATTGCACACACTAATATTATGAACTAATATAATAAAATGTGATCACACGACAACCAATCACAGAGCAGAAATCATTTTATTAAGAGTATTTATCAATTTTATTAAGATCTCAGCTGCTTCTTCATTCGACCTTCTGCTTTATGTCCTGTTTCAAAACAACAGCAAATTAAGGTACTGTATTTGCACAGTCTCAAGCCTGAGGTGAATGGACATTTTGCAAATTTTGTCATGAACTGAGTCATTCAGCCAATCGTTACCTAATACCACCAAATTGCTATTATTCTAATGAAAAAGAAATATTTTGGGAAGGTTTCATCTGGTGTTAGCCTGAAAGGACTGAAATGGTCTGGAAGCATTTGGAAACCCTGAGCAACAGCAGCAGCAGCAGCAGCGGCAGCAGCAGCAGCAGCAGCAGCAGCGTGACTCAGGGGTAGAAAACTGAGCATTTTAAACAGAACACAGTTAGATTTCTTGTTCACGTGATCAAATTTTTCACTATCAAATAAAACCATGCCACAACACTGACCATAACATTTCTAGTTCTCCTAAACCGTCACTAGTAGCCTCGGTTGCAAAAGGAGGAACAACGGAAAAAAGTAGGATTTTTCAAATGCACAAGAAGAAAAACCTATTTAGCACAAAAGGTCACCAGGCAGATGCAAGTAAAAATGCACAGTTTTATGATTGCTCAGCTCAATTTAAAAAAACAAAAAAAAAACAACAACAACAAAAAAAAAGTAAAGAGACTGATTAATTTTTCCTGCTCTAACTTTTTTTCTGACTTTTTTTTCCTGGATCACGGAACTGAAAATGTTCAATCTTGCAGAAAAAAATATAAGACCCAATTATAATAATTACTCCGTTCCGGGTAATTTAACCACTTTCACCTCATTCTGACGGTTGCAGCCATGTATGACGGGCAGCTATAAGGATGATCAGTTATTTTAAAAAAAAGAGGGGGACAAGGCGCATTCCGCGCAGCTTTGGCACGTCTAACAGGTACCTGCTGTGCTGCAGAATGCAGAGAGGGGGCGGCCTCAAGGGGAAAAGGTGCGTGAAGGTTCGGGGTGTGTTTATGGTGAATGGTGGAGGGGGGAGTGTGCAGCATCACATCAGCACTTATGACGTCACCGGAGTTTAAAGTGGGCCGCGCTACAGACAGTGAAGAAGAGGAGAGGAGAGAGGAGGAATGTGCAGGCTCCTCTCCGAACGCTCAAATCGTGCGCGTTTCTGTTGAAATCAAATAAATGCAGATTTACTTATCAGAAACCACCTCCACCTGTCTGCAGGTATACTTTTTCACCGTAATTCAAGGTGGACGCGCAGTGTTTGCAGAGTGGAGACACTTCTGTTTCAACGAGGGAGATAACTTTAAAATCCAAGTTCCCAAGGGTGAGTTGAAAAAATAAATCGCATTAACATGAAAAGCGGGGAGCAGGTCGAGGTTTGTTTGTGCTGGCAGAAGATGCTAATGATGCCGCAGTAGGAATGACAGTAATCATCCAGCGGATCTGCAGCGATGAACAGCGCGCAGGTGTTCCAAACACATTTGCGTTTGCGGTGTTGAAGAGCTGCGGTAACTTGCGGCGCAGTCTTGGCATTTAGGCAGCTCCGCTGTTGGCTACTTTATGTGACAAATTGTGCTTTCTATTTAATTAGGCTATTGGCGAGTCTATCCAATGGAAATGAGTGTGCAGTGCCAAAGACGAGCCGTATCATCCCAGGGTGTTTGAATCCACTGCAGCCATGTAGTGTCTGGTGGCTCCAGAAAAACTGTTGAAAGCCAAGCCAGATTTAGTGTAATAATCTGAAACTGTACGGCAGAATGTAGAGTTCGTGCTTGAATGTAATTGCAACATGTATTAGTATTAATGTGAATGTGATTTAATTAGTTGGAAAAACTACATTTGACACCAACGAAACTGATAATTTGTTAATGAAATGTCACTTTTTACGTCGGACAAATGATAATTTCTCAGTGGACTCACGGCTGAACATTTTATTCACTTTCAAATGAACGTCGCATGAAATATGGCCATGTCGCTTGTTGACCACTAGATGGCAACCGAGTGCAGGATACATTTGAACATGGCGTCAGATCTGCAGCTCAGTGTAATTAGGGAATCAATAGTTTTTGTTCTCTCACACACACAGTCACACACAACAGTAATAACGATAACTCCACGTTTCTAAATTATTTAAAGGAAGTTTAGCTAGACACAACAGCAGCACTTACTCTTGTGTTGACATACATGATGGCACTCACACCATACACTTTTTTAAATTATGAAGTGAATATCACAGCTCTTAATCACTCCTCATTTGTTTTTTTCAACACATGCATGAATAACCACGTCAAATTGGGTGTATCTAATGCAGGATTACTTTTTTATTTATTATTAAAGTGATGTGTTTCAACATCCTTACTAAATAACAAAGTCATTTGTAGTTTAGTGTAAATGTCAAGTCATTTTTAGTTGGTTGTGACTGTGTGATTCAAAAACAATCTGATTAAATGCTCATTTTATTTTATTTTTTATTTATATATGCTCCTAAAATGTCATCCTTTAAAAAAAGCATCCACCTTGGAGTTAAATCATCAGAAGACCAGTTTTCAAGTTGGATTATTATGGGAAAGAAGGAAAGAACTTGATTTTTTTTAAAAAGCTGCTCTAGGGAGGGCATATACCAACTGCCATTTTCAACAGTTTTTAAGTCACATATAGCGTTTCAGGTTAGGGTATGATGAAAGTGACTTAGCATGTTGACGGACCTTCTTTTGTCCTCCAATCAGATTGGTTGATCATTAAACGCTCATGGAGGATGATGGTTTGTACCAGCTGGTGGTTCCCTGGTGTTAGGTTTGCTTCACGCTGGGATTTCAAACAACTTTTTCCACCAATGCGAGGTCATGCTGCCTGAAAACAAATTGGTACTCAGTTCAGCTCCATTGGTTTCCGCTCTTGAAAGGGCCAAGGACTAGAGAGACGCACGGAATTCTGACATTGTTTAATGAGAAGTGAGCAGTCACATCTTTGTCTCATTTTCTGAGCTCTTTCATAGCAACAGCTACCCCAAGGGCACAGATGAGACTTGTGCATTTTTTATCTTCTGCTGGATGCTTGCATTTTGCAGTTTGAATCCACTCAGCTGGAGATCCTGGTGTTTGGCTCAATCAATACACTTAATTAGTGCTGATTAATGAAAATCAGCTGGCAGCTTTTCTCTTTTCACAAGGACACAGAAAATTTGCTTATCCAGGCTGGATATCGCAGACGACGTAGATCCGAATGTATCAAATGTGCTTTGCTTTCTTGGGCACCGCTCTCATATTTGATGAGTGCAACTCAGAGAAAATTGGATTAGCTCCTGAGCTGGCCTCATGCAGACACACGGTAATCTCTTCATCTCATGTGAATTAGCAGATTTGGAAACAATTGTCAGCTCTTGTGCTGGGAAACAGATTCTACCACATCAGGTATTGTTGACAGCACACTGCAGCAGAATGAGTGCGCTCATGGCAGACTGGCGTGCTATAGCACATATTTTCCTTTACATTTTGTTGGTCTCAACAAGAACCTTTTGAACAGGAGAAAGAAAGAGCTCCAATGACCTTTACTCAGCAAATTAAGCTGTTTTTCCTTTTCACTGACTGATAGATCTTATTATTTCAGCAAAAGTGCATAGAGTGTTGAGCAAATACCCTGGAGCCATAGCAACCACATTAACTAAAGTTAATGAAAAATATGGAGGCAGGACCTGGACTTTGCTTGACTTTTCAAAGCTGTGGCATTTACATCTTGTACGTCAGTTGCGATGGAATGAAATTATAATAGGCCAAATACCCTCGTCTTCTATGCCTGTCTTTTTTTCTCTGTCTTCACTTTGCTCTCTCCCTGGTCCAGCAGTTTCAAGAGCTATATGATGCAAACTTTTGAAGGATTCACGCTTCCCCCGTAAAAGAGCATCGCTAACTTGCAATCTGTAATTTAGATGGGGCTTCAGTTGTATGTGGACACTCTCCCAAAGGTCTCCCCGTGTCCGCATGTGATTATGTTTGCATGCATTTCATTGATAATTTGGCGATCAGCACCAGTACTGGTCAGCTGATGCACTGCGGAGCAATGGATTTTCCTGAGCCTTGTGTGGCCTCTTTGTCAAGAGCTGAAGCTCATGCAGATTTCATACAGGGGCGCTTCAGTGTGGAGCTGCGATAATCCCCCTCTCACTCTGGGAGAAACGCCACAGACTGCAGCTCAACATCGATGCTCAGCCGTGTTCTGATTAATGCACTCATCAGTTCTTTTCTTGTTTGTTTTAATGACAATCATGTCCCCGGTGGGAAACTTTGACTTTTTGCAAATACTGCTGAGGCAGCTGCTAACACCTGCCATTTTCCCTTCTTGCCAAGCGTCTCGGGCTGTCAGTTGCAGCGCCTGCACGCGTTCTCCACAAGAGATAACAGGAAATATGTGAGAAAATGAGCAGTGATAGCATCAGAACATGTTGGGATGAGTTGTCTTTTGTTGAAAAGGCTATTATTCATCATTATGGCTTTAACGGGGAAAATCCAATTTCCAGCCCAAGCATATGTTTGTTAGACACGGTTTTTGCTTTGAAAGAGTTGAGTTTTAATGGCTAATTATAGCAGTTAAAACATCGCTTTGTGGAGAATTGAGAGAAGTGAGTTCTTCATTGTTGCATCATTCTGTAAATTGGAGCTTGGACATTGTGAAGAATTAAAATATGTCAATGTTACATTGTCATGGTTAGAGCATTTTCAAATACCTTGAAAATCCTTGATACAATAACACAATAACTAATACTATAATGCAAACTTCCCCTGACATTTAGCAGGGCAGTATGTTGTATTCTGTGTCTTTCCCTCCAAAGATCGAATTAATAGGTTGCAAGGAAAAGACACGTGTGGAGTCTAAAGCCATATTTCCAATATAAATGCTGGAAACATATTCAATCAAGAGGAGAGTCTGACCACAGTTGTTCTGTCGGTGTTTCAACGTGACAGACGCACAGAGAGCTGGAATTATTATTATTAACATTTCGTTTAACACAGTCATTTGCCATATACCGTTATTGTCCCTCCGAGCTAGGCAGACAGGTGAATGAGTTGTGCTTGAAGTGCGTTTGACTGCCTCCAGTTCACGTGACGGATGATTGAACTGGACAAATGATTCATCGTCATCAGCTGTCCATTAACAGTCAGACGGAGCGTGATGCTTCGCCTGTGGCAGCTCTGCCTCGGGCCTCATCACCGGCCTTTGCTCTGCTCTCAGCTGATTTCTGTGGAAGATACATTTTATTCAGACAGTGATGGGCAATCTCAGGGAGCCGCTCATTCTTCAGAGAGATTTTTGCGCTGTTAAAATGGCTGCAGCTGTTCGACGCAGATGGTTGCTTGGGTCTAATCCCAGATTTCTGACTTATACTGACTTATACAGGCAACTTTTAATTCTCCACTGCTGTTGTTTGCTTTCAAACATTCCCTGGATCCGGATTCCTCATATAAACTGCCACCCTGTTTGTGGTGAGCTGGGGCTTTATGGGTAAATCTGACTGATGTTGCTGCCTGATTTTGGCCACATCAGCCACATCCTGTGCGACTCAACTTTAATAAATGCCGTCGATGCATCTCCCCTCAGCCCCTCCGGACAGTTCAAGCGAGCAAACTTTGGTCAGCTTCCAGTTTGGCGGTGATTGATGTTGGCGCTATTAGTGAGGCGGCTCTGACATAAAGCCCCTGCGCTTATTCAGCACCTGTGTACCTCACTTGTGATCAATGGCCAGCAGTCAGGACAGTGAATGGAGCCCAGATTGAACCTCAACCAGGATTTGGATGCTGAATAACTGCCCAGTCAACAGGGGCAAGTCATGAATAATGCACGCAGAGGGCCGGGGCTGATGCTTCTGCATCGGGACCTGTCGAGAGGGCACGAGGTCAGGCCATGAATATGGAAGCAGTCCAAAGTTATATCTCTGCATCCAACTGGACTTGCTTAGGTTTCCTTGAAGACTGAGATTAGGACTGATCTCAGAACTGAAGAAGCCTTCTGGAGAGGAGGCGAGACGTCTTCAAGGAAATGAAAACAAGTCAAGTTGCACGCAGAGATATAACTTTGGATACCTTTGACCTGGATGAATGAGAACCTACACAGACAAATATGGAATCAGCCGCACCAGGTAGAACAATGACAGCGATACTGTAAAGCTGGGTGGATGAGAAGGAGGTACAGGAAAAAAATTGCAGTTTGGATAGTTCTATTTACTGTTTCTCGATTTTTAACGCTAACGAGCAAAACAAATATTAGCGTGGACATTTTGCTATTCGAGTGAAACATTAACATTAGCTCTCTCCCACATTCCTCTCTAGATGGATGAGTTACTCCCACAGCTGGTGCAGTACATTAACCTTTTGAATCACTAGTCAACGACTGTAGGAGCAGTGACTCATCGTCATGATTATTAAATCTGAAAATGTGCTTCTGCAGCAAGTGAAGCCCGGCTACTGAGCAACTTGGTGATCTCAATTTGGTGAAACAGGAGCTCCATCAGTCGGATTTGCATTAAAGATGCATGCCCGATTTTTGCCACGATGACCTTTTAAATGTCCTTGAATCCACTTGAGTGAAATACGCCTACTTAGTCCGAATGCATTAAAAAAAATGGAGCGATGGGCTTTTTGGCCTGATGAATACTGAATGGAGAGGCGTGCGTTCCCGGCTGACACGGCGGGCATACAGGACTTCAAGCTATAATGAACCAGACAGAGTTTAGAAGCGGAGGTTGATCATGTTCTTGCAGCATTTGGTGTTTTTATCTGTACGACCTTTTAGAGGGAAATTTGTTGCTGATTTAATTTCATATGTAAACAGTTTCCTCAGTTGGCTGTGGATAAAACAGCGCATCAAGAAGCTGATTCTAGAACAGCTGAAAGACTTCTTATGCAAGTTTATTCTCCAAAGTGGAAAGTACTGACACCACTTAAATAATCCTGGAACAAAGACCGATGTGATGGCACGAAGGTGCACCCCCCCACACACACCCCCCCCACCCCCCCGGTGTCTGCTTCACACACTTCTTACTGTGACATTTTGGATGAGTTTCTCACTGCTTGGCTTCTCACATCTTGTACAGTGACGTGGAATAAATGAAGACACAAAGAAGAGATGCAAGGTTCAGGGTTGGGAGAGGTTGGCCGCTGAGGTGGGAAACTGTCGGGCTGTAAAATTGCTCTGCAGACATGCCCTTCCTTCAGCATTTGCTGGTGAGCCTTGAATGCCCAGTCTCTTATTCACCATCACCTTTATTCATTTGCCTTTTCGGCCCACTTTATGCCTCTGCTGCTTTCTCTTTTTTGAGGGGCTTCCATCTTTATATAACCACGATGACAATCTCGCCTGCTTAGTATTCATGGTTGTGTGGCTCTGATTCTGTTACCAGAGTAATAAGAGGAGTTCATTTTTGTTCCTTTTTGGAGGAGGAGTGCAGAAGGTTCAGCCTTCTAATATCCAGGCTTTAATTTGTCTGAAGACGGCCTACTGTTCTCCAGCAGCTCTCATTATGAGCAATCAAATGCAGGGTGTTTAATGGTCTGCAGAGGGTGGGGGGAGGAACGGCCTTACTGGTGCGAGGAAGAGGCTGAGCGGAGCCTCTTCCCAGAGGCAGCAGGAGGCTGCGGCCTGGCCAGAGCGCAGACACATCTCAGAGGGCTGCACTTGTCTGTCATGATGCCCCGGGCATGTTATTAGAGGCACGGGGTGAAGCACGGCGTCTATTCTAACCAGCAGGAGCGACGTTCCTTCACTAATGAGTTTTCATAGGAAAACATGCAGCCCTAAAGCTGGTAATTGGGGCGTTTCAGGCTGTGGAATCCAAATGCAATTAATTACACGTTAAGATCATACCATTGGAAAAAATTGCATTTTGAAGAGAATAATTCATACAAGATAAATGATCTTTACAGAGCGTTGCGTTATTGAACATCTGTTATTGAACAACGTGGTTAAAAGTAACCAGCACATTTGACTTTATTTCATTTAAAGTATTGCTTTTCTGTCTTTTGTGAACAAGTGCAGTGTCCAAGTGTTAAAAAATATTGAAAAATCACAGAGACCCTAACTTTTAAAACTCATTAAGAGATTTTATTCCCCACAAACAAACATATCTCAAGTAATCTTTTTAGCTTTGTTTCCAGGAGAGGAATTATTATCTTTTTTTTCCCCCCTTGACAACTGAGTTGTCGGTCTCCCTTTACCACGTAAAAAAACAATTGTAGACTCCTAATACCCACCAATATCCATCATCGGGGCTGTAGACAATGATTTACAGATCTTTCATAACAGTCGATCCACATTTTCAATCTGGTCATTTCCTTATTCATATATTTGATTTTATTTTGGGCAAAGTACTCATGCATAGTACTTTCAGTTTGAACTTTTAATGTCTACATACTACTACAAATAAGTGGAGCAAATGTCCTCTGCAATTATAATTGAGATCTTAGAAATATTTGAAAACTATTGGCCTTTTTTGACTGTCCTTTCGCTCTAGTTTGGAGTTGTTACTGACTGCATATCCATGAGACTTTAGTTATGTGTAAACGTGACAATACATCTGTGTTTTGTTGTGCTTCACAAAATATTATATTTTGAGCCGAGCCATTATTTGCGATAAATCCCTCATTTAGATTCTGCTCACTGTCTATTGATGAGTTTTGCTCGTTTAACTCTGTTGTTTCAGCCAGTTCTGAGCAGATGGCTCGAACGGCACTTCTTCTTCTTTCCTCTCCTGCATGACTGGTTTAACATTCATAAAGTTAATGTTGTACAAGATTAATTCCTCTGATGTCCATGAAGAAATTTCTCATTATTGCCCGTGGTTAAGAGCAGGCAGACCTCTGCCTCGCAGCGCACGGGACAGTGCTCGTCTGTGGAAAGTCATTGTGCCCAGACTGAAAATACGAGGGAAGTCTCGCTCCGAAGGGCCCTGTCTGGCGCTGTCCTGCCCCGCGGTAAAGCGAGGTTATTCAGCTGAAAGATGGTGTTGAGATTAGTGAGCCCAGCCTCGGCGCGTGCTGCACTGTGTGATTTATGAGAGTCTTGATATCAGCGGCCGCCGTATGAATAAACCATGTGGCCTAGAATTAGGCTCCTGTTAAACGACGCATGACGTTTTCTGCAGGTGCCCCAACTTCTGAGTGGGAATCGCACTCGCGGATGCTGTGTTGATGTTCTTCTGTCCTGATGCCATTTTCTGATGGCCCAGAGAGGCAGGTGAGGAGCCACCACCTGTGAGACTCTTCCCTGCCTCTAATGACTCCTGAGGCTGGGAACTGAATCCGTATGCATCCATTAAAGTTTAATCCTAAAGGTTGGTGACTTCTGGTCTCATAAGTTCTCCAAAAGTATAGATTTTTTTTTTTTTTTTTTTAAATGGGGGCAGGCACACAGCCTTAAAAACTGAAAAAACATTTCTATGCTCATACGTTGACATGTCACACGTCTGGATCAGAACTCCTCTGAAATGCTGCATAGGAAAGTGAAGACGAGCTAATGATCTTAACATCGGCCATCTGTTTCTGTCCTTCTCCACTCTGGTTGGAAAGTGATTCCGAAAAGCTGATCGACAGAATAACGTGAGATCCTCTGTCTTGACCAGAGTGGCTAATGTCCACAAGCGTGCTTTGGTCTGGGCTGAGATTAGCGGGTCGTGAGGCTGATCCTGCTGGCCCTCCTGGTGATTTGACTCCAATAAAAAGTGAAATAAGCACAAGTGCCTTTCTACTGAGATCAGGTGTACTGTAAGATATTGGCGCCTTGGCTGTACTTTATGTTGTCAGCGTTACTGAAATTCTCATAAATGCAGTGACAAACGCCCTCTCGAGCTTCATGACCGCAATATGCTGGAGGTCATAACGCTGTTTGGCTTTCTTTAAAATGTCAGAGGTTGAGGGGAATAAAACAAGAAATCAGTAAAAGTTTAAATCATTAACTAGATTACGTTGCCACTAAGGTCACTTGTTTTCTTTTAAGCAGAATCTCCATTCAGATCCTGTAAATGAAACATTAAAGTTCCATATATAAGTTAAAATATCCCTTATTCTACATGGTCAACCAGTTATTTTTATTACACAGTGAAATACTTTAAAATGACGGAGCTTTTAACAATGAACACTTTAGAATTTTAATTGGAACTGTGTAAGCCTGGGGGCAATTTGAATCCATTTTTAAGAATAGAGAATGCTGTTAATTTGATAGGTGTAAATCCCATTCATTTTTATTTATTTATGAATTTTCCCTGAGGTTATGTGCATATGTTTTTGTGTCTTTGCCTCAGTGTTTAAATAATAATATATATTTTTTAAAAATGTCATTTCAGTAAGCCTTACTTGCCTGCAAATAATACTAAACTGTGTTGCACGTGACACAGTAAAAATATTCAATTGACTAATACCTGTAAATTGTCCTTCACTTGGGCGCTAGCGTCAGAAGCTTTCGGGTTCGTCGTAGGAACATTTAGTTTTCTGCTGCTTCATGTTGCAATTAGAATGTCTCCTGATGTGCCATTGTGCTTTCAGAGACATTCTACTCTCCCACATGTGCGAACAGTGTCTGTGCAGTGCTGCACCGCGCTCTCTAATGAGGCCCGACTCCTAATGATTCATGCTTCCAACTTGGCTGAATCTTGTCTCATTGGTGCTCTGTGCTGCACAGTCACACCTGTAACCTTTAGATCATTTTAAAATAGGTTCCTCTGGGGATCCTTTAGTAGCGATTACAAAACAGATTGACTGGACTGAAGGGGAAAATGAGGAAAAAAAATCGTCTATGAGGCCTCAATTTAGTATTGGAGGAGGGATAACAGGCCGATTGTGCGAGACGTATTATGCACCAAATCCCACGACGATCAGGCATTCTCTGCTGCTGCCGCAGACACTTTTGCAATGCCAAGCAATGCATCCATCAACTGCTTTTCAACCAGCAGATTCTCACACACACACACACACACACACACACACACACACACACACACACACAAACACACACACACACACACACACACACACACACACACACACACACACAGAAAATAGTTAATGAGCACACTTATGCACACAGGAAATGTGGAGCGCCGGGTTTGGATCTTTAGATGGGAGCAGAGCTTCTGATGTGTGCCAGACAGACATGTCTGCCGAGCATCAGTCAGAGAGGAGTGCAGATGCTGCTCAGCCAGGGGAGCACGATAGTAATTGCACTGCACTTTAATAAGTCACACACTTAAGACACATGACTTTAATTATGCCGACACCTGTGCAGTGCTGAGGACATGGATGTCTCTGTCTCATTAATGTCAGTGTTCCTGTCCAGGACCTGAGGTCTACATCCATTCCTTCAGCATTCAGAGGCATTTATGCTCAGCTTAACGACGCCGCACCCTGCCTACTGCCCTCTGCAGCAGCCACGTAAAAGATGCTGCTTTTTCAGCAGTTTGTCAGCAGGGTCAGATGAAGCAGGTCGGTGACAGAGAGGGTTTCACAGCATCAGTAATCGACGCGGTGAGGAACAGGCGGTCAATTCATTTTTGGAGAATAAGGTCTCTGGAGAATTTTTTTTTTTTTTGATGAATCGTGATCACAAGAGTGAGAAAAGAAAATGATTTTACATGTGGGCCTGGACACAGAGGAGGCCTCGAGGAGAGTCACAAATGATAAGCACCCTATTGATATTGCACTGCAGCTTTGCTCACACCTGCTGCATGCACAATCAACAGTGAGGGGGAGATGACCTGAACCAAGCAAAAGTGTCTTCAATCTCACGTTAAAGGACACCGCTCGCCTTTGGTCAGGCGCGAATATCACTTTCCTGACCTTGACATTCAGATTTTTAATGTCACCGTTTTGTTCTGACATGCTGTGTGAACACACACACCACAATGGAGGCACACAGTGAGGAGATTAGTGAAGGTGTGAAATAGCTTGATGTTGATGTAGCAAATAAAGTTGAATTACGCTTTAATGTAAATGTAACTTACAACTAACTGTAACTAGCAAAAGAAGACACACTATTCTGATGTGGTTATGGTTGCATCACAATTCTGTTTGTAAACAGCAAAGAAGCAGCATACGTCCTCAAACTTGCCCTGTGACCTCTTGGAAGAAGCGTTAGGAGCAAACAATGAGGAACAGGACAAACACATCGCTGTTTGGCTCACACTGGCATTATCATTCCAGCAAGCTCTTAACAGTCTTTGATGAGGACTGCATTAATACGATCTTGTTGCACCGTGGACGAGCCACTCGTGTGTGAATAGTGGTCAGGGTTTACGGTGTCAGGCCCTCTTGAGTTAATGTAGGCTTTTATTCCCGTGGGTAACTTAGTGTGTCAGTAAATACCTAGTAGGAGGGACAGTAGAAGATGTTGTGGAGGCCGAGCAGACCCTGTCGGTGGCTGCTTTTGTGAACTGTGGCACTGCCGAGAATCTCGAACTCATAAGAAATTTATGAGTTTGTGCGTGCGTGTGTGCGTGTGAGGCCCAGTGTGGCCAAGCATGTGTGTTCAAGATGTCATCATAAGCTCATTATTTTTCTTCTGTCTCACAGATTTGTGACTTGTCATCACTGCCAGCGACTGTGTGTCTGGGCACAGCTGCAGTTCTGCCACATTGTGATTCACAGTCTCTCCTGCTTCTATACAAAAGCCACCCAGCAACCGCGGGGTGGAAGATTAGGTGAGTTTAAGGCCATGTGCTAATGCTCCCTCTGCCTGTCTCACCACAACTGTATTGAGAAGGATGCTAATTTTAACATGAAGTATTGAGTTATTTTACATTTCTCTAGCTGTAGGCAGGAATGACAGTCTAATCACAGGAACAGTAAAAGCTTTCTGGTCAATCGAGCAGCTTCCCTGCAGAGTTGAACAGGGCGTTTTCAGACAGGATCGTGAACATGAAAGGAACGGTGCTCCATATTTGTGTCTTGATTAATCATCCAGTTAAAGAAATGAACCCTGTCTATCGCATGTCAAGGTGAGCCGCTACTTAGAGGAAGTGCAGGTTTGATTGATTTTGCCCTCAGATGTGAGTGAACTACATGCAGCCATCATTGCGGACGATTAGCTAGATGTGTGAATGTCGGCGTTATTGGTTAAAAGCACTCAAAAATATTGAAGACACGCAGATAACAAAACAGATGTTCAATTGATAAACTATAAAACAAGTCAGAGATGTTTCTATTCTCTATATATTCTCATGCGCTGGATCTAAATGTACACTGTCATGATCAGGGATGGCTCTTTACTCTCTAAGGTCAAATAAATGCCCTCAGATTGATTGCAACACATAAACCTTTGATGTGACTGTCAGCGGTATGCAGACATTGACCTAAAACAAGCCATATGCAGAGTGTCAGTCATGTGTGATCCATACTTCTTTTTATTCTCATGTCCAGAATTGCTTAGGTGAGACCGAAACATGTAGCAAATCCATCACTTTCATGGCTGTTGCTTATGTGTTCTTCCTCCATCTGCCTCTGATGAAATAAGCTGCTGATGACAAAGCAGCTGTCAGTCTCACGAGCAGGTGGGATTCATCCACTCTGGACACAGCACGTTTTTCTTGTCGTAGCTTTGTATTTCTTTGTCTACAAAAGGGCTGGGTATGTTTTTACCATTTCTATGTATGTTTTGCCATTTCTAATTTACTTCCAATTTGAGATTTGTATGTATTTATATAGTATATTAACTTTAAGATGACTCGTAAAGCCACAAGGGACCATTTTTCACCGCAGCTGAACTTTAAAACAGCATGTGGATATGACTGATGTTAATTCAGCTCCAGGCGGAAAAAATGTTTGAATTTTTACAGATTATCACTTGTTGGATAATATATCCAAGGGACAGTCAAACCAAAACACACAATCACAAGACGTCTCTTCTTCTGTTACAGTGACAATGGGGTTCCCTGTTACCATAATGGCCGTGTTTCTGGTCCTCTTGGCCACTGGTGTGCAGACTCTGAACCCAGATGATCCTAATGTATGCAGCCACTGGGAGAGGTGAGTACAGACCTCCCGTGAGGGTCAATTTGAATGCTAATCTGCTGTCGATGACAGCTTTGGCACCCGGGACTGACACGGCCGAGCCTGAAACTTTTCCAGCAGCAGCTACAAATGCTCTTAATTTAGGTTTAACATCCCGCCTTAAAATCCATACAGCACTATTGATCTCACATAGCTCAACACACTGAGCTCGGGGAGGAGGGAGGCACTGCAGCTTCAGATGAAATACGCAGGCAAATTGATCAGTGGACTCTGATCCCAATCAATCACGACAGCCATAGAGCCGGAATAATTATTAGTTGTGCTGGGCGGTGTCACTTCTGAGAAATCTGCAGGAATAATTTCGGTCTTCAGTGCAATGGGGAGGAAAGGAAAGTGAGAAGATGTATTATCTGTATCGTTGCCTGACCAAGGTGAAGGTATTTAGCTGCCGTAGTTCCACCTTGCTGGCAGAGAAATGAGTTGCTTATGTAAACCATTCTCATGGCTTTGAGGTTCTCCGGTCCCCTTCCTCCAGCTGCATTTACTGGAAACCAAACTTCAATCAGCGAAAAAGTCCTTTTATGTCTTTCCTTTACATATCAAAGTTACGGCACTGCTTTCATTTGCACTGCATTCATGACAGATACGCGTGATTTTTTTTCAATCACCTCAGCCGAGCGTCGTAATTTATGTTATATGCAGCTTCTTGTATTGATGAACGATCCAATTCTCATTTTTCTGAACATCCATGTGGGGATATTTAGTTGCACTTGGAAACGTGGTAACTGACAGCAACCGACACGTCCCTACAGCCTCACCTCCCCCCTCATAAACAGCCACCACTGAGATATGAAAATAACTGCACGTTCTCCATTTGATCCGCTCGTGTGGCTCTTCACAGTACAGAGATGTGTAGGAATTAAAAACTCATTTTTACATATGAAAATCAGAGCTTATAAGCTTGTGCATTTTCTGAAACTTGTGCAAACAGATGTATTAATTATGAATGTATGAAGTTGACTGTCTGACATTAACAACAGTGTGCGTCGTACCAATAAATATCATATCATTAGACCAAACTTTGCCTCATCGATTAATTTGCTAAGTAAATCGTTGTCATCTTGAAACCTCTACCTGCTTTCTTGTTTATTAGCTATGCCGTGACTGTGCAGGAGTCCTACGCTCACCCATTCGACCAAATCTACTATACCAGGTGCACCGACATCCTCAACTGGTTTAAATGCACCAGGCATAGGTGAGCTTGTCCTCGTATTCGATCGCCCTTTTCCCGTCCCCCAAAAGCAGAATTGTTAATAAAGGACGTGGTAGGCCTGACAGTTTTGTCCCAGACAGGATGCCTCAGTCTTTCATCTTCTTACATTAAATGTTCAAAATGATCCTATTAAGCTCCTTTTGATGGCTAACTGCTACGATATTTGCCAGACGTTTCTTCCATTTTGACTATTTTTTCCATGACTGAACTTTAAAACCTGCCATTTCAGTGAACAATACCTGTATTTTGCTGCCCTTCAGAAAAATACATCACGTAGCTCTCTTGGTGTGTGTTTTTCCAGGATCAGCTATAAGACGGCTTACCGGCGGGGAGTGCGGACCATGTATAGGCGCCGCTCACAGTGTTGCCCTGGTTACTTTGAGAGCGGAGACCTGTGTGTCCGTGAGTATCCTTTATTTGTGTTGCTTAGGTAGATGATGACTTTGGGGGTTGATTCGGTTTAGAGGAAAGATGAAAATGTTACCATTGATCGCTACGACTGTGGGTGGCTTGCTACTGACCCCCACGCCTCTCCAGAGTAAAACTCTTTAATACCCAACACACCTCTGCGGTCAGCCTCCTTGTCATTCTGATGATTGAGGACGATTTAACATCGGAAGACACAAAGAGAACGATTAAGGCGGGAGGGTCGATCACATGTAGAACCTGTAAAAGCACAAACATGCTAAAAAAGTGATTGCCGTCATTAACGTCAGTGATTTACAAGTACTGGTTCATTCTCTCAGACAGACGGAATGAATTGAATCTTAATATGATCTCTTTGCTCCTCCTTTGGAGCCTGAAGTGGTTGCAGATATGGTGACTGCAGTCATGTAGGTATGCTCTTTGACCACAGCGAAGCTTGTCCTTGTCTAGATTCTCCTAGCCTCGGGGCGCCAGAGCAACAGGGAAGACAGCCAGCAAAGAATAGGAAGTGGTGTTATTATCAAAGGGTCTCGAAGATGGAAGCCCAGAATAATCAATAATGTATTCATTAGGACGTCTGACTGTCAGAGGTGCTGCTTGTTCATTAACAGCCTACGCAGGATGTTAACTAGATAAATGTGCAGCCTATGGCGGAGCATATCAAACATGGCCTTCTCCTAGAACAATGGGTTTGGTGGAGCTGAGCGCAAACATCCGGAACCTCACTCAGGTACAGCGGCGAGGCTGCGTTGACGGGAAGGGCAAGAGGGCAGTTTTGCTTTTGCTGCCTATGCAGTCTTCCAACCCCTTTTAATCCGAGCGCTCTCCCCACCGGGATTAAGAGATTTGTTCTCCCAGAGATGTTTTGCAGCAGTGACAAAAGAGTGCATTACAGAGGAAATCACCCGAAAATTAGTCAGTATCAGGCCACTTGCATTGCATTAATTCATGGAGTAAAATCATGCTGCGGCCTTTGAACCCTACTGGTTTTGTTCATATCTGCACATTAACATTCGATCTTTCATAAAATTGATAAAATATCCTCCTTAAAGCTGTTTTTTTTTTTTTTTTGTCTTTCCAAATCTTTTTTTTTGTGGGCTTCCCCTGAGCACATCTTGATATCTTGCTCTTTAATTAGAACTTGACGTTTCGAACCAGAGGTCTTTTTTAATACTCTGACCTTTGATCTACCGTAAGCCATTACCTTAATTTGCAACTAGCCCGTGTAAATGATGTGAGGAACTCATTTCCCTCCTCTTTAGCATATTAGTAGACTTGAAGAAGAGAGGGTTACTTGCTAATGACCACTCTAATGACGACGGCTTCTAATGACGACGGCGTCTAATGTTCAGAAGCTGCCCGGTTCTGCTGGGCTGTGTTACCGTGTTTTTGCAGAACGTTTTGGGCCAAATGGCTCCTGTGTGACATGACCGGCGATGCAGATTCATCCTGTAAATGACTCTGGCAGCAGAGTTGGATGGATCCTGATAAAGTTAGCCGCAGAAGTAACCCACACTTTGCACATCTGGGTTTTGATGATTGCAGCGATAACGACGGCGATGAGATTTCTCTCAAGAAAAGAATTCAACGCCTTTGATTGTGGCTTTGTTGCCAGTTTAAAGCTTCAAAGATGGTTTAAGACAGACCCACGCTATGCTACACAGAAGCTTGTGGAAGAGGTTTGGGGGAGTTTCCTCTGTGGGCATACTGTATCTCTTCAATTTATCTGCATCACAGTGTTTCTCTGCACTATAACTACAAGTGGTTTAAAAAGATGAGTTCAAAAACCAAACACAAACACAAATGTTCTGGGAGCTCTTTTTTCCCCCTGATTGCAGTAAAGCCCTCCGAAAACAAGAAAAAAACCTTTTATCAGACATTTGACTACACCAGAATATTACATTTACAGTGCTAGCATTGCCTGACAATCACCAATTAGCGCCATTGTTCCCTGTTCTGATAACACCTCTGCATAATGAGTTAGATTAGTCTTTTATCTAGATGAAAGACTCAATTTTCCTACAGATTCCTCAGACATGAGTTAAGCACAGTGATTCATGAATTTCAATTAAAATGAAAGACCTACCTCCTACTTTATTATGCCATCCCTTCAGTGCAGCGGGTTCAGATCTCAGGAGAAGGGAGTGCTTTGTCCTTTCTCCCACATTCAGAACTCCATTTCCATATTCCTTTTCTTTGCTGAAGGATGTGGCACATTAGCATTTCCCTGTTCTCGCTGATCAGAATTTGCTGATTGAACATAAACGAAATCAACCCGTCGTGGTGACATTGAATTCGTCTCCTGTTTGAATACGCATGCATATGCTCGGCTCATTGATTACACGCAGTCGATCTTACACCTTCGTCAGCACAAATGTTTCAGCTCCCCGTCTGTTTTCTCTCTGGTTTGCCACAAGTGGGTGCTTTTCTGCGCCAAGGCCTTAAAATTCTGTTCTAAATTATCTTTCATTCTTAAGTTTACCTCTTTTTTTTGCCTTGGGGGTACGTCTGCTATTGATGCTTGCTTGTGGGTGTTTGGAATGCCCCCCATTTTCCCCCACCTCCCCCCTCACTGTATCCCTCCTGCAGGCAGTGAGTCCTGATCGAAGCCTGATTGAGGGATAATCTATAGTGGTAGTGTTCAGGCCTGCGTCCAGCTCTCTGCTAGCCTCCCTGCCTGCAGGCTGTGTTGCACGCTCTGCTGCAAACCTGCTCCAGGGCTTATGTTGTTTAAAAGAACCTCACAAATACCCCCCTTGCGCCCATTTTCCACTTTGATGCTAACAACAACAAAAAAAAAGACAGAAAAGAAACTTGGATGAAGTATGAATGAATGAATGCAGCCTGCCTCTCCAGTGTCCTTGGATCGTGTATCATCCCTTCAGTGACTGAGCCAGTGGAGGGCCGATTCAGACCGGCCAGGATTTCTTTCTCTACATATTGGCACGGCTGGTTCATTTCTCAGATAAAAGTCCTTGCATCCTTATCCTGGTGACCAGATGACCTTGGCTGTCACATATTTATTCATGCTAAGTGGTTAGTTTTGTGATACGTTTCTATGGCACAAAAGCCCTGCACTCGGAAAAAAGCAAAAATTCTTCCTCTTCGGTCACCTTATTACCCAGCTGAGCCAGTCCTCTGACTCTCGTGAAAATGCTCCCGAGCATACTGATGTCAACCCAATCAATTTGGTGCTGTTGTTCAATATGAACGATCAAGAAAACAGGCACACTTAGTAAACACAGCAGCGCCTGAACGCACCACATTAAAGCATAGCTGTATGATAAAGCGCTGGCTAATCAAATTAGAGAGGATTTACAGCCTGTTCCTTCATGGATCAGCCTGCTGATAGCAGCTCACTGTAGAAAGTAAAGCTATGTGATAAACAGAGATGTTGACCAAAGAGTCAATCTCCTAAAAAATCATTTAGCCCAGTGTCAATGAGTGGAGATGGATGTTGAATATGAGTGCCACAGTAAAGATTTACCCCCTTGATTATATCAGGGAGATATTGAGTGTTCAATTTTATGGGCCGTTCTCGATCAGCTGTTGTCTTGGTGTATTTCATTACACTGTTTATTGGTGCTTTAATGACATTTTACCCTCTGCGTGTATGTGCATGTGTGTGTGTTAACTCAATTATGCCCTACACTCATTGGGATTGTCTGTGTGTGTATGTGTGTGTGTGTGTGTGTGTGTGTGTGTGTGTATGTCTCAGCTCTGTGCACGGAGGAGTGCGTCCACGGCCGCTGCGTGTCTCCAGACACGTGCCAGTGCGAGCCTGGGTGGGGGGGGCTGGACTGCTCCAGTGGTGAGTGCACTTAACTCCTAAACCTGCATTTAGTCAGGCAAAATTGGTTCCTAAACGGCCCTCAAAGCCAGTTAGATTAGACGAATTAGCTGAGAAACGTACAACTGTTTTGACTTGTGCGCCCGTCTCAAAGCTGCTCAGGTTTGTATCCTCTCTTCTTAGCAAACACAGCCAACGGAACAGGTAAGCCACAATGAATTCATTCTCATTTACTGGAAGTGGAAGTGACTTGCTTGATGAATATATAGGATGGATGGCGTGTTGCAACCTCCTGTGTGCACCGAGCTCTCTGCTAGCCTAATCATGATTATACTGGTGCACCTGACTGGTTTGTTGGAATTATGGATTGATGGTTGTGCCTGTCCGTTTCTTTTTCTGGGTTTTCCTCCTTCCTGTGGTCTCCAGGTAGGAGGGCGTAGTTAGTTATGTCCACCCGGCAATCAGCTAAATGCTGAAGCACCACTCTGGCCAAACAGGAGGAAAGAATCTCTTCCCTTGTGATATATTTGTCTGCAGGAACTGGGGGAAGGTGATGGTCTTCCTACAGTTCACTGACCTCCAGTCAAAACTTGCTGTGCAAATATTTACGACCACGACTGTCTGCTTCCTCTTGTATTGAGCTATTTTTTTTTCTATCGCATATTTAGAAATGAGTAATGACAGCTGAAATCATATCAGCACGGTTACTGTACAGATCTATGGGTTTTCATTAGCAAGAGAGCCATTCCCTGATTAGCAACTGAGCATAAATCAGCCGCTGTTGCTGCAGCACTGGCACATTTGCGGCGGACTTGCGGCATAAATGACAAACCTGGGCAGTTTGCTGCATCAACGCGCAGTGAGACACCAACAAGGATATTGTGAAAATCCAGCCCCCTCCCTCAAGGACTTTTGCCCAATTTTTGGTGAGTTAGGATTGCAACCGCAGGTGCTTTTTCAGCCTGCAGGTGTTGGGCTCATCCACCTTATTAAAACAGACTTGATGATTGGGACGAAGGCATTATTCATAACTTTGGATTTCCATACCAGGCATGATTCCAGGCTTTTTCATTTACGAGCTTTCATCTGTAGAAATGAGGAATGAGTGCCAATTTTTAAATTAACTCTGCCCTATTTTCTTTTGTATAAATGGCCTGGCATGCTTTTTTTTGTCTTTCACTTCAAATTTACCTTTTTTATTTCTTTCATTGAGCTCGGATGTTGTGAGCATCACGGCAACAAAGGCAGTTGTCATTTTGCGCCCCATGTGGTTCACCTGCATTCAGTCCACGGAGAGTCGCGGATGACTGTAGGTTTTGTGCTCACAATAAAGAGGGAGTCTGGAACGATGTGAAAGAACGTGTGAGGGTGATTTTAAGAAAAGCGTGTCACCCAGGCTTTGAAAAGAAGAGCTATACCGTGGGATGCTGAACGGCCTAAAGTTGAAGTGACAGCCTTTCAGTCAGTGATCTGGAGCCAGATCAAAGGCTTGGACCTGGTTTCTGGAGCAGCACCCTCCAGGAAGCGGTTTTGTATGTGGGTCAGGTGGTGAAAATAAAGAACTGGACTGTTTACGGCCAAAGAGGAGAAGGCGGTGAGGTGGGAGAGAGTCAGTAAGTTGCGGTCTGAAGGAAGATGCTGTCTGTTTTCACCCGCTGCTGTCCACCTGCTGCAGCCAGAAAACATTTCATCCTCTTTCCTGGCCCGAGGCAGCATTCCCACTGAGACCAGAGCGGCTCTGTGACCTGCTTCAAGTCCTGGAGTGTCTCAAACTCATCTCAAGGACACAATGGGAGATTCCAGCAGCAAAAACAGAGTGCTCGCCTTTGTCTTTTGTGTGCAAGTGTTGTCTTGTTCTACATCTATCACAAACAGATTTAGAACATTCTTGCCGAGGATGTTTTTTTTTTTTTTTTCTTACTTCCCCAACAGAGTGATGAATGATTTATTGTTGTTGTTGGTTGGCATTGTTTTCTTCAGGGAGCGTGGTCTTAAAATCGTCACACTGATCATGATGATATTATTTTTTGCCATTTAAAGGCTCGGGGCATTCAAACGCGGTGATATGCACCTGCTAATGTTTTATTGTTAGTTTTTTCTGAATCTCGTGCTCTCATCCTGTCGTTTTATATCAAAGTGGACCATTTTCATCTGTTCTACTGTGTGTTCCCTGTGTATTTTGTTTAGGGTGAATCTTTTAAGAAACAACATTCTCCCTTGGAGTTTAAATGTAAAAAAATGGATGAAAGTATTTTAGGAGGCAGCATTTCTTTTTTTCTTTTTTTTTTGCAATGCAGTTCAGATACATGCAGCTCTGCTTATAGGACATAACAGAATGTCCTAAGGCATTTTTGTCTACTGAAATATAATACTGGAATTTTCTGAAACTGTGATGTTATTGGTTGTAGATTGCAAGAAAAGTAGTATCAGTGAAAAGAGCGAAGCCATGAGTGATGAAGAAGAAAATCAAATTTCTCTGGAATATTATGGGCTTATTGAATAACAAACCAGCATCGGTGTTTTAGAGTCTTATGAGTTTCTTGAGTTTGAAAGTAGACTTGCTAAAGTTGCAGGGAAATTAAACCTGTGTTCTTTTAAACCTTTAATTCAATCCAATGGATCCGTCACACGGGGTCATGCATACAGTACATGGCACGGTAAATATGGGATTTAAGTGAGCAGAATGACATCGAAAGAAGTTCAGCGAACAAGGTGTGTTGAGTTTGAAAATATCAGGCACCAGGAGGCAGTGTCATTGATCCTGTGTGTTTCAGATGGATCCTCACATGTTTTCAGTTCACAAATACACATAAAATACATACATATGGATCGCTGAGTGTTTATTCTCTCTGTCCTAATATTTGTTTTTCATTCTCACTACAGTAAAATTGTTAACCCACTTGTGGAGAAATTTAAAAAAAAATTAAATAAATCAATGCTACCGATGGGTAGTTTAACTTTGTTAGCCACAGAGCTTTTTCCAGTTCTAAGAAGAAATCTATCACACTTAACAGCCAGATCTAATGTAGCTGGTCAGCTGCAGTCCATAACGTAGCATATCTCTCCCTAATGTATTCACATCAGAAGCCAGCCACTGCTGTGGTGCTTTACACATGCTTAATTGATGAATTTGGCCTTTGAACATTTGTTTATATGATATTGCACCAGACAGGAGGAGGGGGAGCACATGTTTCTGCTTATTAACACAGGCCTGGAGATTTTTTCATTATTAGATTGAATTCATTGTGTTGAAGGTGGACTTTGTGCTGATTTGAGAACGGATGAGACACGACAGATGACGAAAGCTCCAGCCATCCCAGCCGCGGTGTACAGGCACAGTCAGGCCAAAAAAAGACTGTTAGAAGTCAAAAACAAACCGTTCCGTGAACTCCCTGTGGAACCCGTCTCTGTATTTACACATTATTCCCAGACGTAAAAACGTCTGGGAATAATGTGTAAATACTCTTCCAGATGGCTCCTGCAGCGTCCCATCATAGCAGGACATCCATATGCACCTCTGCTGCCTGTCAGAAGCCTGCAAGTGACAGGAAACCAGCCTGATATCTCCACGTCACGTTTCACCGTGGCTCGACGCATCGCTCCAGACCACGTTCTCCGGTTTTTAATCTTGCTCCCACATCAACTCTTCCTATTAATCTTAGAGAAAGAGAATGATGAATTTATGGGAGTGAATGTGTACGACACCATAAATACAAGTCGCACAGCTTTGCATAAACACCCATGTCGGTAAATAAACTAAAAAAATTACATTTGCTATCTTCACAAGGTTTTTTCTCCCGCCAGTTGAAATTCATCACGACAAACTCTTACAAACAAAATTGTTTTTAAAGATTCTATCTGTGCTGTTTTTAAAGGGTTTCTGCCCTTTAAAACTACTCTCTGCCGTCGGCCGTGTTCATGTGAGCAGATCAAAGTGGGCAGAAACAGCGTTCCACACGGGGGGGCAGAGACTGATCTACACTGTCCTCTGTGATGGATTTGATAGCCTGAATCCCTCCAGATCCACCCTCACAAACACTGGAACCAGTTCACATTCAGTCCAGATTTAACATAATCATCTGTTTATTGTGAACAAAGTTGATCTTTTTAAGGCAGCTTATCAGGCTCCTGAAGGCTCTGCAGTGGCTTCTTTAACTCCTATCTGTTAAAAATATCCCAGTGATGTAATAGTCAGCATGATACAAATCTATTAATTAATTTATAATAGAGAGGCAGTTCCCTCTTAAGATTCCGTTTAACAAAGCAAAGCAGATGTTCCAGCTGGTAAACGGAACAAACTGATTCATGTGGACGCCACCGCTCACACACAGAGATGTCTTAAGATGTATCTGATTCTTCTCCGCGCGGTTCGTAAATCACTGCAGGTGTAAATCAGCATGTGGAGACTGATGGCGACTCCATCAATTTACTCTGCCTTCATCCAACAGCACTCTAACAGATTTTTCCATCATCTGGGGATTAATATTTTCTGGACTACAAAAATAACTGATGCTAGTTTTTTGTTTTGTGGGGTATTGGGGACAGCTGCTCTTCTGCATAAACACACACATCCATGTACTTCTGTCTTTGAGAGGACTTGCATCGGACTTTCATTTCCCTTACCCTGTCCCTAACCATCCCAACTAACACCCGGATCCCAACTCTAACTTAAACCCAATTCTAACCCAAATCATATATCAACAGGTCTTTGAACTTGTGAGGGCCATCTAAAATGTCCTCACTTCTCAAAACTCTCCTCACTTTGCTCATAGAATGCAGATTTTGGTAGTATGTAGCAAGAACACACACACACACACACACACACACACACACACACACACACACACACACACACACACACA
>BJFM01001154.1:85288-108741 GCA_016586285.1 Arothron firmamentum | reverse complement strand
GGGGGGGGGGAGTCAATAAAGCATTTCCCCCCGCCTGTCTAAGCTCTTCCAGAGGGGACCTCAGTGTTCTCCTGTCAAGCTCTCTCCCGGCAGCTCACTCGCTGATCCTGCGATGTCCTGGTGTCAAAACCCCAAAGTACACACGTGGGCCGACCCTGGTCAACAAAGCCGTAGCTACCAAAGCATGAAGTGAAAAAAAGAAAACAATCCCCGCGCCCCTGCCGACACGAGTTGGCGGTGAAAACAGCAGCGCGCCCGGTGTTGCTGATAAAATGGATGATGCCGGAGGAGATGGTCAGTGTTCTGCCGGGGTCCCGCGGCGAAGAAACGCTCTGTGCCTTTGCTGAAGTAAAGCTGGAAACGGTTCCAGCTGCAGCAAAACAAATGATGCAGCTGCTGATGTGAACTCACACGGCTGGTTAGCAGCCGGCCAGCAGGAGTCCGCTGAGTGCTTTTTCATTACCAGACGAGCCTCTGATTTTTTTACTTCACTTTTATTGGTTAGTTGGTGCAAAAAAACCCAACCCTTAAAAATCAGGATTTATCAATTGCCATTTTTGCTTATATTTAAAGTTAACCTATTCTCAAAATAATAATATTGATAAGGGTCACAAAACATGAAGGGACTCTTCATAATAATACTACCATTACCTGTTGATGTAATCTAATTCAGTATGTGCATTAATCGTTGTCTTTGTTAAATAAAGGCTGGTATGTGGAGGGGATGCAGTAAATGGGATGTTTGTTTCAATTAAAAAAAAAAAGAAGCTTCTTTTAGCTAGTGCGAACAAATCCAGTGTGGTATTTTTGTAATTAAGTAGAGCAGCTTTGGCCATTTCATTAATTAATGGAAAGTCAATATTTACCCACAAAGCTTACAGTTCACAACATCTGTGACCCTGTTAGCACATTTCTGTTAATTCCTGTTGAACACACACGCTTCGGTGTCAGTTTTGACATACAACGTGAGCGCAGGATTGCATGTGCAACCACGTATCTACAGCTCCTGTGCCGAGCAGAGACGCCTGTGATGGATTCATTAACTTTTTTAAAAACCGGCTCCTCCTCCGACGCTGCTGTTTAACTCGCAGCTGATCCCATTAGCAAACATTTAGCCCCACTTTCATACATCCGACTTATACAATAACAGATGTGCTTTCAGGCTTTTCAAACGTGTCCGAATCAATTCATTGCAGCGCAAAGTGAGCTTCTGAAGCGCTGGTGAGCCCTTTGAACTGCGCAGAAACAAATCGAGCTTCCAAAACCGATTGACGCATTCGCCGGCCTCAAAGCGCCGTTCAGCTGAGTTGTTAATCGTCCTCCTGATACAAAGAGAATGAGGAGAGCGGTATAATCGATGGGTCGCCGTGTAACCAGCAGATAGGCCACAGACCACTAACACGGCGAGGGGGGGTCATGGCACTCATTAACCTCTGCAAAGTTTGGATCCTGCATGCTGGGTAGGAGAGTCAGGGAAGTTAACACAGAGATGTTCTAGAGCGGCAGCAGAAGAGTGTCCTCTACCAGCAAGCATCTGGCTCCATCCAGTCAAAGATTAATTGAGTTTACTAAGAAATACAATGTTTGTAAGAAGAGAAGAAGTGCTTTTCAAGCATCTGGCTGCACTCAGTAGAAGCGAGAGTGGAACGGTGGAGAGTGAGCGAGGTGCCCAGCGATATCAGCTTTCCAGCTCACATTCAGAGTGAGAACGAGAGGGCTGTTGCCCTCAGACACCAGCAGCATCCTCCACACAGCCTGGAAACACGATCTATGGATGTGTTCTCCTTAACCTGGTTACCTCCTGCAGAGAGAGCTGCACAATTTAACCATGCACGCACGCGGAAGACATCAGGACTGGCCTGCAAAAGCATCGGTCTCAAAAAAGCACAAGTGGAACATGCAGCTCGGCAAGGACAATTGGTGTCTCCGCTTCTTCAAATGCTAATTTGTGGAGGGCAAGTGGACGTGCTGCCTGTGAAAACGAGAGCTGGGCAGGCTGTGTGATTCAGGATTTTACCCCCAAAAAATGCTAAAATGGCTGGAAAAGATATGACACAGTCTTACCCAACTATATAAATATGAATAAACCACACACGGAGATGATTCACTGCACAGCAGATTTCACAGAAATCACTTTGACCGTTGCATTAATGATGACACCAAAACAGGCATCCAGCTGCCTGAATGAACAGCGAGGACCTCAGAGATGACTCAGGCGGAGATGACCGTGTCATGAGTCATAAAAGAGGACAGAAAAGTGAGTTATTGAAGGTTGTCGTACTATTCCTTCTAATATCACATTTATGGTAAAGAGTCTGCTTCAACACACTCACGGTAGTTTCAAGGCCTTCAACCTGCCCTACACACACGCACACAGACAAACACACACACACACACACACACACACACACGGCTGTGCCTTTGACTTTCCCACCATTGTTGACGACCTCAGTGCTCAGGCATCGGGCCGAGCTTTCAAAGGGCCCTCTACATTATTGAAGAAACACTCAAAAACTCCTCGCAGTTCCAGCTTTCCCTGGTTATCCAACCGCTTCCTCTCATCTGTCCTGGTCTTTAATTATCCAACATTCGTGAGCTCATGTGACTACAACGGCGTGCGTCGACCTCCGCAGGAGGACGCGCTTTGTAAAATAACCAGGGACGCCTCGTCCGTCCACTGCTGCGAGACTGTAAGTGGGTCAGCAACCTAAATATGTGTAAGCTACATCCTCCACTTCGCTCCCACAGACGTGATGTAGGATGACACGAGAGATGAGACTAAAATATGGATGCACTGGGATACGGCCCATAAACCCCGCACCCAGAAATGGCGTGAGTGCCGGTGGGGGGTATGAAAGGGTTTTTTTTTATAGCCACGGTGGAAATGAGGGATGAGGAAAACGCATCTTCACTTGAGAACCGTCATGTGACTCATGCAGCACGATGCTCCCAAGAGTTGAGTCTGTAATTTCATATTTTTTGTTGTATTATTGTGTGGTCGGATGTTGCCAGCACGGCTGTCACATCAAACAAGGCTCCTTTTACAAACTGGTTTTAACTGTCACAGCATTTTGCATCACAATTTGCTATAAAGGACAAATCGTTACCGCCAAGTCCAGACTTCAATCCATCTGCTGACTCTCTGCATCACCGTTCTCGTCTCAAAATAAACCTATGGAAGATTCATGTTTAATAAATGCACAGAGACATTAAATATAAACATTTTAATTATGTGTCAGGCTGGTTTGATGGATAGTGTTGAGGTCCGTGCAGCTAATTTCGCATTTAATAGTTAAATCAATAGCTGCATTAATCAAGTTCCACTGAGTGAGCACCACATGGTGTCAGGTACAAGTGATGACGGGGAGCACTGAAAGTAGTGCCACACCGGACCTGTCCTTCACACAGCTCAGGTGGAATGTGAGTGACGACGTCGGTGCTGAATGGAGCCGTCCACTTTACGCTCTAATTGGATTTGGCATCATCTTAAAGAGCCAACGAAACCATCAAAAAAACCAAACACCATCGGGCGTATTTACGACTGTGAGGCTCTCCAGAGCGCGCCTCCTTTCTCAGAGCGGGAGGTTATTGCCAGGGTTAAAATTGTGTTTGCGCCTCTCACCGGTGCAAGTAAACTCGTTAGCGCCACTTCTCCCCAAATCTGCAGCGATAATTCCCCCGACTGCGTGATTGCAGGAGGGAAAATAACACGTCTATCTTCAAAAATCTACCTAAATACTGGGATATTTATGAGGAGTCAGATTAGCTCTGATCCACCATCAAAGAGAGAAATGCAGGAGGAATATACTTCCTCTTTAACAGCACATCCCCTTCCTCTTTGTGGCAGATTTACATTTTTATGAGTTTTAAATTAATCTGGAATAACAGATTGTTTGAGACTGGGAGTGGATCTGCAGGCCAGTAGTCCGTGGTTTAAATAACATGTAATACCAACGTGGCTCTGAGCTGCGTTCAACAGATGCATTGGCCAGGGCTATTTGTCTGCTAAACACAATTTAGTGTCGCGTTAATGAAGAGAAACTGCACAGTTTATGTGTTTAGGGCAAACAATTGGTCATTTTTAAGAGTGCAGGAATATGAACCGGCTCAGTTCTGGATTTGGAAAAGAAACAGGGCAGCTTCCAACCACGTGAGGCATAACCGTCAAAGTAAACGTACAAAAGGTGCTTTGCAATTAGACGTTAATTTGTCACACAACCTCGCACTTTAATTAAATGTAGCACATCGTGGGAGATGTGAAATATGGGGTGATTAAAGTGATGACCGATAATGGGTGTTGCCAGGCGAGGGGAGGAGGGGGCTTTCATACCCTCTGAAGACTGGTGGCATCACAGTTTAGCCTTATCCCCCCCCCACACACACACACACACACAGACACAGACACACACACCCCACCCCGCTCGTCAGGACGACACATTTTCCTAATTGTCTTCTAACTTCCATGAAACGAGCACCTACAGGAGTCGAGCGATGTGGATGATGGAGGTTGGGGAAGGAGGCCTCTGCACCGATAGGCCGGCTCAGCTCATTAATTATTGTGTTGCCGGGGAGGAGAGTGAGCTCTGCCGCGGGGATGAGAGGATAGCAACTCTCACGGGGCCAATCTGGGGGCATTAGCACGCTCCTCCAAGGATTATCCGTACAGTGTTCAAGGCCCCCACCACAGAAAAGTACAGTCAGAAGGATTTTCCATCAACTTCCTGAAAGCCTCGCTGACATGCTGACAAGAAAATGGTCAGAATTTTTTCCAAAAATATGATGTCATTCTGAGCTAACTACCAGCTAAATGTGTGTTTTTAGGAATTACGATGACCCAGACGATGGTTACAGATTGAGATGAGGGTTTTTACATAATTTTGGATTATGATTTAATAGGGATTTACTATAAAGATCCTTTAATACCCACAAAAATTAGCCGCAGAATAGCAATTGTCATAAACATGCACTTCAAAACAGCTTTGAAAATTAATGCGCTTTTGCTTGCTTACATTACAACACATACAGCTTCCAAAGAATACATTAGCAAACTACAGTTTGGACAATATTACAGTTTTTACAGGGAGACATAGAGATGAGTGTTTTCCAAAACATCCCTCAGTGACAGATGGCAGAATTCCCCCAGCAAGGGACCATTTGGCCTACCAAAACTCATCAGCGAATGAAAAATAATAAGAGATTAGGATAATTTAAAATAATCCATCTAGGCAGCTGTAAAAATCAAAATTAATCTTTAGTTTGCGTGCTTAATATTCTCTGTTGTTCTCTGAATTATGGGGGTGTAACTTCTGTCAACGCTAACAAGGACAAAGTCACATCTCTCAAAAATAAACGTCAGAGAAGACAGGACGATCTACATTCAGATTAGCCTTGTCGTTTAACAGATTAGTGGGAACGTCAGTGTCGTTCCCTAATCCCACCAGCAAATGCCCGTCTCCTTATCCTGATCGAGACATGTTAACCTTGATATGAAACGGCGCCCAGGGGACCACTCATGCCTTTGAAGACTGACACCGTTTCTAATAATAGCCGCCGAAGACATCAACATCTGAATATTACGGGAGCCCAAAGATAAACGATGCGCTCAGCAAGACAAGCGAAGACTGGCACGAAGAGAGAGCGGAGAAGGGACAGTTGGTGATAGATGGGCAGAAAATCCACTCCGATTTTATGCAATGCTTCTGGGATGGTGGGGGGAATATCTGAATATTTTAAAATGTTTGGGGAATGGTTAAACAAAACTATAATGATATTATGTCACATAGATGTATAATCTAACCTCAGTTTTATGTAAATACAGAAAGATTGGCCTTTCCGCTGCCCTTTCGAGCTGTTCGCCAGGGTAATTTACAGTGTAAACATCCATAAGCCTTCAGTCAGAATGTTGTAATTTTGAAACTTTAAAAGAATAAAAAATTGTTTATGTCCATACATGCATGCTGTTAGGAACCGAGGCAACTCCACAAAACTTTGCAAGTTGTACTATTGGACCTTGAAAGTTTTTAAAATTATATACTTTGCTTAACAAGGAGTGCGCCAGTATTTATGTGATCCATATTTAGGAACAACCCATAAAACTTAAAGGAGCAGAGAGCAGAGACAATATTTCATTAATGCTCTTTGTGCAGTTTCATGCATCAGTTGCTTTTGGAAACATTCAGGGAAGAAAAGAGAACACGACTGGCTCCTGGTGCCCATGGACACTCCACAGTATTTTATAGAAGCACTTAGTTGGGGGTCACTGAACACATTAAAAGCAGTGCGGGTGGTGGTGGTGGGGGGGGCCCTGACTGAGACAACCAGAGATTAAGATGACCTATCTCAGTTTTATGGAGCCCCGCGGGCATCAGTTTGGCTAATTATGACTGACCCATTGAATGTGCGGCTGGTGGTCACCTCTGGCCTTGAATGGCCTCCAGAGGCCCTCCCTCTTCCATTAAACAAGGCCAAGACAGAATGCTTTATGAGACATATACAGGATAAAACGGAAGAGCTAAGAAAGAGCAGGGAAGGCCGGTATAAACCTAATGTCAGCAGTTACATTTTAGCCCGGTCCGAGGGCGACTATGGAATCAAAACCAGTACAACGTGCTGTCAGAAACAGGTGAAGAGGTTTTATCATAGAGTGGAGAGCCCTGTGACCAATCCTTGGGACTGGGGAGAGTCAGAGATTGGAAAAGATACTTAAAATCACTTAGTATCATCACATTCAAAACTCATAGACACATTTAAGGAGTCAAACATTGTTTTATTTTATTTTATTTTATTACATTATTATAACACTCAGGGCTGGATACAAAATGTGTCCAAACGTTGAGTTTTAATAATGCTGATTTTATAGCACCATCCACACTTGTGCACGTCACAACACAGTGGCACCAACAATGCCCCCTGCTGGGGGGTTCTTCAGTACAACAGCCAAAACGAAGAAGTTGTTTAAAAAGAAACATTCAGATCATCCTACAATCTGTGATGATGAAAATTTAATGTTAAATTTAATTTTGTGTGGAAAAAGTCCAGCAAGAAAAGCTAATGTGTGCAAAGTTTATGCGTTGGTGAACCAAAACCTCCTTTTTTTGCTTCATTCTTTATACCTCCAAGCAACTTCACAGAAGGCAGCATGAGCCGTCTGTTTCCAAGGTAAAATCCTTATCGCCACTCTTCAAAGAGAAGAAAAATAACTTTTCAGAAGTAGAGAAAGAAAAGAAGATGTGCAGGTATTGAGGCCGAGAGCGCCGTGTGTGTGTGTGTGTGTGTGCGTGCGTGCGTGCGTGCGTGCACGTGCACGTGCTTGTGCACAGTGACAAGTGGCTCTCTGTGAAGTCATAAGGTAGCCTCTTTGGGAACTGTGACTCCAGGCTAGGGGTATGGAAAAGGCAGCTGATAGCAGTAATGAAAGAAATGCAATAATAATTGCAATAAAGCTGTTTGGGTGAGTCAGCTGGGCTCCTGGCGAGGTGCAGCCGATGACCTGCTTTCTCTCCCCTTCCATTCCTCCACTGCAAACTCGGGGACAAGGTGCTAGCCATCAATAATAAATACACACAGTTACCGTTGCCACGAGCCCCTGAGCTGCACCGGGCTGAGATGGAGCCTTATTAAAGTCCCTGCCTTCTCTTATTGTTTAGCCCTGCAAGAAAGTGTTATTATGAAAAATAGGACAACAAAAAAAAAAAAAAAAACAGCGCGGCTCGGCACGGTGACGGGAAACAGGCACCGCTAAATTGTTATTGTCCTTGGATGGAATATGAGGTCTGGACTCGATCTGGCTGTCAGGTGCATCTCTGGGTTTGCAGCCGCAACCTTTTACCGCCACTTACGCGTCTCTCTGAGGGACACTCTGTGAGAGGCGGAGCATTCCTCACCCCCTCATGACACAATGCGGAGGTTCGATAATGATGCAACAATATGTATTGTGGTTCATATTGATTCTGCATGACCACTGCGGCATGCGGTTGTTATTGTTGATGAACAACAGGAGGAAGGATTGATTGATATCGTGTGGCTGCCTCTTACCCTTTTTTTTCTTATATTTGGATGGGGAGACAAAATCAATAAGCTCATTGCTAATGCTAAAGCTGATCAGCTCATCCCTCCGTCAACCAGGTTGCACCATTGTTAACAGACTCTTCAGAGGATGAGACAGAGGAGCTATAAATGGACTTTATTATCACATCAGTGAGGACTTCACATCGGGGACTTCATCACATCCTAAATGTAACATGTGTCTGTACACGTGTGCTTTTTAGCTCTGATAGGTTAACTTTGGGAGCACTGCTTGTCCATGCACCTTTCCCCCGTAATCACCGTCGTAAAATGAAACAAGAGGGAGCGGGAGACGCGCAACTGGCAGTAAATGACATGTCCTCCCAGTGGGGTAATAACTTCCCCATCCATCAGTCAAGTTCTGCTCATGCATCTCTTCCACTCTCCGGTATTTCACTTCCTGCACTGCTGCCTCCTCTGGGGAGGAATTACTCGGACGGCCGAGGGGATTGATTGAGTTGGACCACAATTTGATGTTTATTTCAGCTGAGATGAAACTGTCTTGGCCTCCATAAACCCGACACAGAAATGTGTGCAGCAGGGATTTTAGTAACACGGTAAATTACAATAACATTTCACACCAAACATGCTCCCTTTGTTTTAGACAGGCTATGTATTACAACCCAGGAACACCTGGAATTTAATCTGTGACCCTCCCTCTGAAAGCCACGTTGCAGCCGGCCTCTCTGTGAAAATCAATTTCACACCATATTCCTGAAAAATCGTGTTTGGAATATCAACGTTTTTTAAGTTCTCTGCAAAGAAAAAGAGGAGGAAGGAGCACCCCATCAAAATAAAGGTGTGGAAGGATGCGATGGGGAAGACATCAAGCAGCAGTTGATAATGCTCTGTCTAAACATGCATGGGAGCTGAGACACAGGCAGGCCGGTGTTTAATTATCTGTGGCAGGTAAGTCGCATGTCAACGCGGACGCAGCAAAGGAAAAGGTCAAAAATCACAAGCCTGTAAAGCATCAACCCGCACCAGGCAGACACGCAAACACATGACCAGATGTGCAGGGTGCACAAGCATTTACAGGATCTGCCCGTATGTACGCTGAAGGGCGGTTTCAGCAGCTTGTTATGCATAAACTTTCGTTTTTAGAGTCACTGCAGCAGCAGCAGAAGTTTAAAAATTCATCATGATGCGTTTAGATCATTTTATGAACACTTTCATCCAGCAGGAACAAAAGGAAGAACGTGTGCTATTTTTGCAGCATGCGACACTGGGCGGGACCCAAATATAGATTCAAATATTGTATCATTTTAGGCGGCATCCATGTGAGAATATGCATGTGCACACGCTGACACTTTGATAAATTCCCGTTTTTCGCTGCAGGGACACCGGCAGAAACTTCCAATCACATCAGGTTGGATCTCCCCGGCATTAATAATGCACAAGGTTTTATCTTCCTCCTCTGACCTCTTAAATCACTATCACAAAGCTGCTGGTCATGGAACGAAGACCCCCCTCCCACTTCCATCTGCTTCCATTCCTCTTCATTACCTATAATCTTATCTTGCTTCTATATTTTTAGAGAAACCCCGAGAATCTTGGCAAGGAGAGAATCTTTTATCTTGGTAGCCAAGTACCCCAAGCGGCAAATGCCTTGTCTAACACCATTAGCTAGAACCAGCCCGGACGTGCTGGATCTGTGAAAGCAACTCTCCCTCGCCGGGTGGACACGCGAAAAATGAAACAGAACGAAGCTCATGATGGCCAAGATACATTCTCATGCTGTTGTTCGGCGAAATTTTCAGTATTTCCCCATTTTTCACACCACCATGTGTGTGTGTGTGTGTGTGTGTGTGTGTGTGTGTGTGTGTGTGTGTGTCTTTGGCCATGTCTGCAAATGAGAAAGATAGGGAGCAAAATCTGATGAATCGTCTCATATATGAAAACCACCGGTGGTCCGGTGATTTATGGGGTTAATAACGGAGTCTATTCACCAGCCTGAAGTCTCAGTGTTTTTCTGTTTGTTGTGAGATGACAGAAATACTACAGCCAAACAGCCCCACCGGCTCTATCCCATCCTCATTCGAAAACCCATAAAACCAGTCCTTTCACGCCTCTCTACTATTCAGCTCTCTCTCTCTCTCTCTCTCTGTGTGTGTGTGTGTGTGTGTGTGTGTGTGTGTGTGTGTGTGTGTCCATGTTTTGCAGAAGAGTGGCTCAGTTAGCGTTAACTCCAAATGATTTTCCCAGCATGCTCACTGAAATCTGGTAGCAACAGTAAATGACCTTTGCATTCTTTGATACCTGAAGACCTCCAGCTATAAAAGGAGCGTATAACCCAGAAGTGTGTGTACTTTATCATATATAAAGTCTTTTCTGCTGATGTGTAGCTGTGCCCACAGGCTACAAGAGCAGAGGATCCGTTTCTGTCCGGCTATAGCGCAGCGGGAGCTCGCAGGCGCAATGACAGGTAAATACCACACTGTCGCGTGCAATCTGATTTGTATAATATCACATCTGGAAATCACTAGTTCTTTTCAAGCTAGAAAAAAAGAAGTGAATGGACAATTTATCTAAACAACATCAAGCGTTGATGTAGAATAGATGCACCTTTGTCTTTGCTGTCTGGGGTAATGTTACTGTGTGCATCATTTGGAGTTTTATAATGGGGGCAGTCATTATACATGCAGTATAATGAAAAGATAATTATGAATCCCCCAACCGTGTTCCGTCATTTGGCAGGTTCTTTAACACAGAGCATACGTTCCAACGAGCCTCAGCTAATCTTCACAAGAGACGAGGAAATTGGCTCTTTTCAACCGACTCGATTCCGCTTTTCATCCGCAGACTTGCCAGTTTTTGAAATCAACATGAAAGATTGCGGGTGAGGGCGGAACAAAAGCAGCGGAGCGCACAAAAGCAGGGAGAAGTGAGTGAGAGTGGAGGGGACACGGCAGAGGAGGGAGAGAGAGAGAGAGAGAGAGAGAGAGAGATAGAGAGAGAGAGAGAGAGAAAGACAAGGAGCCAAACAGAAACAAGGTGTGGGCAAATATGGAGGAGGGCGGGGGAGGGAACCAGCAGCCATGGCGGTAATACGTTTACCCACTTAATGTCACTGTAGTGCTAATTGCTTTATCAAGTCATTGAGCTTCTATATGAGCAGGAAGATTGATGAGGACATCACAGGAGAAATAATAACATCAGCAGGATGTTTTGCAAGATGAGAGGGAGAATAGCAGAGGTAGGGCAGCTTTAGCTTTTAAGCTAGGATGTGAGTTACGACATGATGGTGACAGCTAACCTGGGACCACTGGAGCTAATAGGGAGCTACGGCTTCCACAAATTCCTAACTGTTGCATTAATTGGAGAGTGGGAAGATACAAAGCAAAGGTTTGGGTCTAAATGTGCTGGGAGATAAATGAGCCTGTTGAGCAAATGCAGCCTGAATGATGGTGTCTTTGAAACCCTTCAGCAGTTTGATTGATCACCTTGTTCACACTTGCACACATGTGTGTGTTTGTGTTGTGTACTCATAAAAAGGGTGTGTGATTAATTACGTCTTGCAAGAATTCCACCCTGGTTATCCGGATGCAATTAGAATGGAAAATCAATCAATCCGCCACAACACGTCGTCAGGGATGTGCAGATGCAAAAATCCATCAGAAATGGCTGAGCTAAAACAAACGCTGTCAGAGGGCGGCTGCACATGAGAATACAGACAATTGACGCAGCTGCCAATTTTATTTATTTTTTTATAAAATTTCAAAAAATAAAAGAGTCGAAATCAATTTGTAAAAGAAAGCCTTAGCTTGGAGTCGCTGGAAGATTCTTCCTTCTGATGGTGCTTTCAACAAGCGCCTTGAATGCCTGTTGTCATACTAATACAATTTCTTGACAGACTCTTTAAACTCAGACGGATAATTCTGCATTCTCAGTAGATTCAAGACACACACACGCACGCACGCACACACACATACACACACACACACACACACACATCTAAAAAAGCACCCTAAAGTTAAAGTGCGCTATAAGCAGGCGTTGTAGATAAACACATTGTCTGGCTCATAAAGAATGTGCAGCTCATGCTGCAGGGCTTCATATGACAAAAGATGCATCTGAAGGATAAAAAAAGCACCCCCCCCCCCCAACCAAGGCTGATTGCTGTGAAATGGGATGGAAACAATGACACCTATAGCTGGCAACAAACGGGCAGACAGACAGACGTACAGATGGCGCGAGCCAACATCACATCAGCGTGGCTGCCACCGCCTCTTTTCATCGACAGTCAAAGTCATTCTGGCAGAAACTGCTGGACGGCCAGACTCGGGGGCTGCAGCAGTCACTCTCTCCCAGAGACTTCACAGCCGAATTTATCTACATTAGGGATTAAAGCGCCGGAGACAATCAGATTGGAGATGGCTAATTCCACAGCTGTCTGCCGGCAACACGGCAGTTGCTCCCGCCCAGACTTATCGCTCTGTGCGGGTTCAGATGAAAGCACTTCTTCTCCAGCCTTTTCTCTGTCCCTCTTATGCTTCTGCAGGACTTGTTTATCACCCAACCTTAGCAGCTTCCCATTGCGAAGTGGCTGCGTTCAAACAAAAATGCCTTCACATTAATTATCCGCGACTCCTCATCTTCTCGAGACCATTCTCCCCCCACACACACACTTTTGAAATGGAATGAATTTGAATAATAATGACTGCTTGGCTTTGCTGCAGTGTAAATATCCCCCTGTTGAGGGATACTTGTCCTAATTTTTCTTCAGGTTAGGCCCCTCCAGGAGTTACAGTTCATGATATCCAGGTGGTGTTAGAAATGAACAATATTTATGTCTCTGCGGATGTGACTTTTGACCCCCACCCTCTCCTCCATCTTCTTATTCATGAGCGTGACTAATGGCTGCTGAGAAGACCGATAGACTCGTTCGGAGTGAAAGTGTGGAACGGGCAAGATTTATGTAACTGTCACTTTTAAATTCAGCCAAATGTAAATAATGTCTGAATGGCTGTTTTTCTTTCTGGCTGACAGTAAAGCTGCGAGATAGGCGGCAATTTGCAACTTTGTTACAATTGATGGATAAACTGGAAAAGCTATAAAGTAACTATTGATGTAAATATGGCAGATTTTAAAGTAAAAAAAAAAAAGAAATTTAAAGTGATAAATTAGCCACTAAAGGCTCCCGAGTTCTTTCTATTGCTTGACGGGAATTTTCTATTAGAGCCCAAGCTTGGGCTCAATAGTGGAAGATTTAAGCCTATCCCATTCTTAGATTTCAACCCCCACATCTCTGCTTTATTCCTATATCCCTGCTGGCCTCCGATGAGAGCTGTCCACCCTCCCCAGGCGCCTGGAGCACCATCCCACCGCCGTATCACCTCCCACCAAAACGCCCGCTAAGAACAGTCCCTCCACAGCTCTAATCTGCGATTCAAGCCTCGCTGCGGTTTTAATGCCATTGGACACACTCCCACCTGATTCTAAATCTCACCTCTGGAAACAGATGAGGAGCATGTAATATGGGTGGGGTAATGTGGAGGGGGAGAGGGAGCCGACGCAAGAGGAGTCGGTCGGGATTACACCGAGGAAAACGCCCCCTTACACTGATTCTGAGGCACTGGGGATGAAGACTGTGCACGGCCCACATAAGAAAAAGAGAACAGGTGAACAATCGCAGGCGGCCAGGAGAGGATCTAATGAGACCAACTGAGAGAAAAACGGTCATCTTCTTTGAATGAAAATCTGAAAAGGCCCCCCAGGCTCGCAACTCTTCTGAAATGACAACTAAGTTTGGATACAGCGTTCTTCCGGCTGCTCTCAGCACTGAAGTTTGCAGGAAAAGAATGCATACAGTCGAAAAGGCCCTGAGAATAAAGGTAAAATATGTTAGCAAGAACCCAACTGGGTGAAGGCATAAATCACTGTAGGGGAGCAACAAACACAACAAAACAACAAGGTATAGCTGGAATCTTAAGAAGCTTCAGGCCAGCTGGGAAGGGACCGCACAACCAGTTGTTGTTGTTCACTTCTGGTCTGATGGAGAAGGAGCCTTTTTTTTTTCCCTGAGTGGGAGTTTTATCCAGCAGGAATGCCTTCTACCTCAGTTAGGAACCCACAGTCTCACACACATCTGAAAAGTGGGACACCTCTTTTTGAAATCTACTATCATCAGCAACACATCAAGCCTTCTCTTACAAGTACAAGCTGGCATGGAGACTCGCAACTATGTGTTTATGTAGTCAACAAACTGGGATGCGACAAAAATCAACAATAAAAATGTGCTGCCTGTGCATCTGAAGCCTTCGGCTTAAGTTTCCTAAATGGAATGAAGTCTTCGGGACTCTTACACGTTAGTAGTGTTTGCTAAAACTAGTCTGTGTTCCTCAACTTTATTAAAGTTTTTTTTCCCCTCTCTTATTTAACCAGACTGGGGTGGACAGAAAAAAGCAGGGAGAAAATAACTCCTGGGTGTTTTGTGGAATTTGTTCAGGGAAAAAAAAACAAACAAACAAAACAAAAAACACATTTTCAGCTGCATCTTACAGGCAGCGAGACACAAATATTCCCCAAAGTAGCTGCGGAGCCAGTGGAAGAGTTCAGATCTGTGATCTGTAATCAATCAGAGGGCAACGGTATCCAAAACATGGGGCGGGAACAGCTTCAGCGGGCACGCTGGGGAAAACAGGAGCGCCACTCCTGTGCACGAGGGAGCCTCAGACAAGAAAAATAACAACAGGACACGACGTCAGATGCATCCGCGGAATAACACAGGAAGTGCTGAACCAAGATCAAAGGAATTATTGGTCATCTGGATCGATAATGAATCAACTTTCACCACCTCTGAACACGCAGCACAACAGCAGAGAGCTGCCTTTGACATTTAAGCCAAAGAGTGGCTTCTTGTTTAATCAGACGTTTCCTCGAATATCTAATTAGTCAGCGCTGAGGAAAGAAAGCAAACTGATGTATAACAAGTGCAAACACAGCTCATTATCTTCAAATATTTTTGACGAATTAAACATTTGCGGAGCTTCGTAAACCATTAAATGCCAGTAATGTATTCTGTAACACATGTGCACGTTTTATTAGCATCTCACACAGAAAACAGTTGTTCATTTCCGACTTTCTTCATGCTCAACCCTTTAAAAACTATTAAAATGTTCATCATTTCGGAAAGGAAACTGATGATTATGTCTGGAAAGTTTGGCTTATGTCCCTATTACTATTAAAGGGGAAAAAAAGCTTTTCCTCTCCAGTTGCACTTTACTGGCTGGAAATTAGGATGACTGTTTTTTCCTCATTAGCTCTTCAAATATATCATCTGGTCTTTTCTGCAAATGTTCCGAGTAAAGCTCAGATCACAACAGTTGAAATGCTAATGGTTCATGACTCCGTTATTAGGACACTGATGATAATTGCGCAACTGGCAGCCTGTTTAAACCTGTGACTCAATATCCATCCTGTGCTATATTTAAGTCACTCAAATATTTCAGCGACGCTCTAGCGACATTAGCTAGCCGGAACCGATCCCAGTTCGATCAGAGCGGGGTACATTAACATGCAGCCCGGTGTCGAAGGTGCACAGGCCCATACCTAATGAGTCATGTTCGCTGTCCTCGACGCGGCGTGCTGACGTTCCCAATGAGCTGTGAGCTCCATTCCCTGTCCCTTCCTGCCACTCCTCGGCCCCCTCTCCCCTCACAATGACAGTCTCCTCGTCCCCGCCGCTCACCTGGAGCCGCTCACATCAGCGCCCGTGTCATAATGGAGTGTGAAGTGTGAAAACATTTAACTGGGAGGCAGCTTCATTTGGGCCGCGTCGTTTCCAAACCATCCAGACAGGAGACATGTGGCTTTCATTACACCTAATGTCCAAACCGACATGGGTGGCGTGAAGGTGCTCAAATGCTATTTGCAGTTTTCCATTTATGCTCAACCTTCAGATAAATAAGAGCCTGCGGGTTCAATGACTGCAGGCACTGCGAATACACAATACTATTACTAGGCCTGATGGGTGTGCAGCATCCTGCTGGCAGACTGCCTGTCCGAAGGTTCCACAAGTTCATCGTGTCATCACCTTATTAACGGTGACCTTTTGACCTAAGGCCTGTTTACTTTATGACCTACTGCATACCATTCTGTCATTCATGTATTGGTCAGTAATTATATCCCACGGGTACATTTTAAGCCCACATTGAAACCCGGTGCCCCACTTGGGTTTCACCAAAGAGCGTAATTGTTGGGTCACGAGCGCTTCTCCAGAATATGATTGTGGGAATTCAGAAACTCTCCACTCAGCACGTTTTACCCCGTATGATGATGTCACAGGGTGGCCACCCATGGGTTCCCTTCACCTACACTCTCTTCCATCAAGGTGCAGAAGTCAAGTCTCATGAGAGCCCTCCCATGTAATCAAGACTTCCTGTTAGAACCTCCTCTCTGCCCTAATTTCAGCTCCATTCTTCGCTCCTGAATTAGACTGGCTGAGCACCATCTTTCATTCTGCTCCCTCCCATTATGTGTGTGTGTGTGTGTGTGTGTGTGTGTGTGTGTGTGTGTGTGTGTGTGTGTGTGTGTGTGTGTGTGTGTTTAAGGTCAAACAGCCGACAGCTGCTCTTGGAGCCGAGGCTACCTGCCAACAGGTACGATGATGTAGCATCAGAAACCGAGCGAGTCCCTAATGGGAAGAATATCACATGTTTAGAACCAGTCAAAAAAAAAAAAACACTATGTAATGAAGAAAGAAGGGCAGCGAGCACCAAGAGGAGGCTCCTACTTGTTTTTAATCAGCTGTGCTGCCCTGTGATGCGCAGTTTAATTGTCACTCTGTCTGCGACACCATAAATTGAGCAGCAATTCCAGGACTGCCTGTCAGCCATGGCCGTGCTTTATAACCGCTTTAATATTTCATTCCCTCATGGGGAGGCAGCGGTCCTTCCTGCTGGCCTTCAGAGGAAGGCGTAGGGATTTAGAACTAGCATCTTAAACCCCAAGCAGCCCTCTCTTTGATGCCCGACTTCCTGAGTTTTTGCAGCTAATCGAAAAACTCGGTGGCCTGACAGCCAGAACCGCAGGCCACCTCGATGGGCTGGGAGGGTGGTTCTAATCCTCAGCCACTTGGTTTGTCCATCTGTTTGGCCCTGGAACCTTCTCTCCTCTCCTGCTATTGTTAGCCTTTGTCAGATGACGGGCCAAGACCCTCGCGGGGACTTAGGTCAGCTGCCACACACACGTGTGTATGTTTGGACCTACGAAAAACACGGGTGGGCACATGGTGGTGAGCACCTCCAGGGGCCAGAGAATGAGCCAGCCGCTGGCCCAGGAATCTATCTACGCTGTGGGGGCCTATGATAGAGGCAGAAAACGCGCTGGGGGGCAGAACAGTAACTCCGCTGAGAAAGACCGCAGAGCAGGGAGACACAGAAATGAAACCCATTCTACCCCAAGAACTAATCCAAATGCTGGTTTTACTGACCAGAGATGAAAGAGATAATATTACGCCATACTCTAAACTTACTTTACCTCCTCTATGTGTATTTTGTTTTTTTCTTGATCCGTTCCGCCTTTTCCACATTCAACTTTTCATACATTTTGCTGTTGTGAATAATTAAGACTGATGATTCCCAAATCATGAAAGATTAATGTGTGACGGATGCATAATTAAGCACTTTAATTCCAGGATTTCTGACGCATTTTTCGTTTAATTATCATTTTGGGGGAAGGGTTGAGCGTAATGGAAGGAGACAGAGGCTTTCTTCATTTGAGCAGTTTGATGATCTGAATAACAGAGCGCTAGGAAGGAAATGGGAGGATTATCCCATGAGTAATACCCGCGAAAGTTTCCCATTCGAACGGGAACAATGCATCATTGTATGGAGATATCCTAAAGTGCAAATGCAGAATCAATAGGTGACATAAGTTTGTGTTTTCCCACAGAAATGAATAAATGGACAAGGCTTTGATGGATTTTTTTTACAGTGAAGTCTTGAAGCCAAATACTTGGTTCCAGCAGTTAATTTACCTCGTGTCTTCAGTGATGAATGGGCGCCATTATGCAATAAATAAAGAGTCCAGAGGATTTATTACATGTAGAAAGGTAAAACAAAAACTACACAGTACTTACAGCATGTTCAACTGCTAACAAAGAACTTCCTCTAAGTAGCTGCAATCCTTATGTCGTAATTACTCCAATCTTTACAAATTATTGGAGGATAAGACACAGTCTGACTTCTGCGCTTCCACGCAAATGTTGATGCGCAATACTTGTAAGTTGGAAAAACTCCAACTTCAACAGTTCACGTGGGATGCATATCTGCACTTGTGCAAAAACACAGTAAAGAGGTCGTTGGGAGATCTGATGCCGATTCAGAAGGCTGGCGCTCAGTCCTGGGAGGAGCCGAGGAGATGCAAAGATGCTATAATGTCTCAAACCTCCTCAGCACATTAATTAGCACCCAGAGGAAAAAAATGCCAGGAGGGGAACTGGGACAGAGGGATGGCATGGGGGGAACTCCTAATGACAGGTACAATCACACGTACTCTGGAGGAAATGTATCTGAAAAATATGTTCGTGCTCTAAAAATCCTGTTATTGTTCCCGTTGTGAGGTTTTAAAGGAATCATGGGATATCTGTGCATGTTTACACACACACCTGTGACCTACAGTCACTGCAATGTAACAACCAAACGGATGAGGAAAAAGAGCACTGACAGAGATATGGCCTTATAACTGCTGGATCTGAATGAAATCAACAGCCCATCGTGTTTGACGGAGGTTTGATGCTGACATTTTATAGATATCACAAAAATATTCATACTTGATGGCAAATACTAAAACTAATCAATCACAGAAATGGTGAAACTGTTAGTCACTTGTTGTGTACTGGACCATGCAAATACTGCTTCATGCAGCTGTTCTAAAGGCCTTTTTCCTTTTACAGCTTTAGCTCACATCATGTGTTTTATGTCACTGAGCTGCTATTTTATACTTATTCCACTAATAAAATATTATTAAGACTAAGCTGAACATTGGCTTTGGTGAAATTTCACTGTGTAAAGTTAGGATTAGCATTTTGTTCTTTTGGTTCAAACATATGCATAAAATAAAACATGGATTTTCGTGCCACTCTTGAGATACTTTCTGATGCTTCTAGTGGAGTCTTCATTTACAGTAACAAATGGTTGCAATTCATATCTCTGCAAATACACAGTCTGTTACAGCTGAGTTGGTGTTGACTTTATGCTTATTGCAAAAGGTCGTGCAATGTCATAATGAATAATGAATAATAATTTACCCTCCAAAAGTCCAGATGCTGGACAGTGGCCAAAATAAATGTTTTATAAACCAAACTAAAAAAAGATGGTAACCAGTTTTAATCAATGCACATCACATGATGCTGAGTTTCACATTTCACCCACATCAGACAAGTTTAATCCAAATGATCAAAGCAAAGAATGCAGTGCAAAGCTGCAAAGAATGGAGTGAAAAACCACGATTTTGATCTTGATTTGATGTGCAAGAGTTAAAAAACTGCCACACTTCTGTTAACGTGATAATCAGTGAGAACAGTGTGATGCTGATGAATCTCAGCAGTTGTTTAATATCCTAAAATGTTGAATTACAGCTGTTAAAGGCTGTAGGAATCCGGATACGGCCTCAAATGAAAGAGTCGACATCAGCAGTCGCCCAAAGGCAACATTTCTTTCTCAAAGAATAATTAAGCCTGATGTTATTAGGGCCAAGGGTGTATCCCCAGTAATTATCAGCCTTCAGTGGAACACTCAGCAAGACTGCATGAAAGCCTCCTGACTAATGCGCCCCTGTTTTAATATTCTCGCTGCTTTGCAGAAGACGGCCAAACCACGAAATGAGCCTAATCCCGTCATGCAGAACTGACATCATCGTTAGCCATCTGTTTAAATAGACTTAATCTAGTAGTTCAAAATAAAAGGATACTAATCCTGCAAATTAGGCCAAGATGAGACCGCTATCTTCCAATAAAAATAAAAAATAAAAAAAATATCCAGCATGCATGCATCTTGACAGGGTGCCATGGCTAGCCTAACGATGCTTGGTCTAATTAACCATTTGTTTGATGTGCTGCTGAGGTTCAGGTACCATTTCCATTAAACTGGGTCACACCAGCACACAAGTAAATCCTGGGTATGCTCGCAGAGAGGTGGCGATGAAGTGGATGATTAGCAACCTGCTGCAAACGAGCTTTGGGAAGCAGAGGTGGAGGTAAAGGGGGAGGAACAGGAAGCAGAGGGATTTTTGCAATTTGTTATCCTCTGGCAATTAGCCAGCGAATGCTCGCGGCTCTTTGATTGTGGGGAGGCGGGGGGGGGGGTGGTTAAAAATGGAAGAGATAAGAGGGAGCCGCGAACGTAACAGCCCTTCCTCATGGTAGATGCTGGCTGCAGGCACGGGAGATAGCAGGAGCTCTGATAGCCTTCCAGTCAGAGGGAGAGGCCCAGATAGGAAGCAGAGAACTGATCCACCGTGATAACTCCTGTCAATCAGGCCCAGGGCTTGATTAAAACATGCGACTCATGGGAAAAATTAGGCCAAATGGGAGGGCTGATGTGAAGGGTTAGACAGAAGAGAGTGACAGAGAGGATGGCCGAAAGAGATACAGTAAGGGCGTGTCTCGGCGAGGGATGAAGAGGACGTGCCAGTTGGGTCAGCTCTTCGAGGGTGCCGCGAGCGCACCCTGGGTGAGCCGTTCTGACCAGTTCAAGCCAGACATGTCAGCACAGGTCAAGGTCGCACTCAATCTGTCACTGTCTTATGGTTTCAATCACAATTTTGATGAGGGACTTGGTATTGTCCATAACCTCTGCCCTTGGCTGTCACCACTGAAGTCCATCATGTGGCTGCGAGGACACCAGCGGCGCAGATTTTTACATCACATTTACATCAGGAGGGACTGCTGAATTCAAACCAGAACTATCTGGGAGTGATCACTCATTTAAGGGCCATTTTAACACCTTTAATGGGTTTGGTTTTCAGTGTTCTCGTTTCCTCACTACGAAAATAGCTGGCTGGAAAATGCGCATGTTGAGGACAGACCCCTGTCTGCACATAGTCTTAAACTGTATCTGTTACAAATGTGGTCTGTACTGGTGCTTTATCTTGATAATGACACTGGTCTCTACGTGGATCCTGGCGTTAATGAGGGGCTGTGATATTGCATTTCTACCTGCGCTATGATCGGAATCTTAACAGGAACATTAAGCAGGCAAAGCCCATCTGTGTAGCGTTCAAGGGCAGCAAAACTGCTATTTGTTCTACAGCAGAAAACGCACTCTTTGAGCAACCAAAATGACTACCTCTCACACATGTCCACATTCTGATCAGTAGCAGTTCTGACCAAGGCAGAATTTAATGAATAACACCTCAAACCATGTTAAACAGGGTTGAAAAATCCCAAAACTTTGTTTCCTGAGTCACTTTTGCTTTTGGCTACAGTGAATGGGGAAAAAAGCCCCCCCCCCCCCAAAAAAAAGGAAAAGAACATTTGTTTTCTGCACAAGAGAAGAAGGTTTCCGAGTTTACCAGGTTTGTTCATTTCACAGCTGTCCTTGAAGCCTTCTGCTCTGGCTCTGAATACACCGACCACCCCCCCATCCCAAGACCCGTCTTCTCTTTGTGGCTTTAACCTTAATGACCCAAGTCTGGGAAAACTAATTCAGTTAACTTTTTTTTTTTTTTTAACGTTCTCTGCTGATTAAGATAAAGCTAGTCCCGGCTTCTTCTCACTCCCCTCAGGAGCCAGCTCTCTTATAGGGATTGTGAAAGATAAAACTCAGAGCTGGCAAGTTCTCTAATCTGAGAAGCAATGTTGGAGCAGTCGGGGTGACGGGTAAGAGTACATAACCTGCTCTCAGAGCATGGGCAGATTAAAAAAGAAGAGCTGCGACTGGGACCACGAGTTTGATGTCGGGTGCAAGATAACAAGGAGAACTAGTCACCCCACGGTGGTGTGGATGAGGATAAAACAACCTGTCTGGTCTCTCCGAGTTAGGAGCTTCAGCCAAACACGCAGGCAAATGTGGGAATAGGAATAGATGGCATGCTGTGAAGTCAGAATTTTCTCTTCATTCAGATCCTATTTTCCTATAAGGGAGATAAATAAAATGCTGGACAGCAGCCAAGGGAAAGAGAGAGCATACAAAAGCAGCAGTGGGGCGTTTCTGCAACCCCCCCCCCATTCAAGCCACTACAGAAAAGGTAAAAGATCAACCCGAGTCATCTACGTGTGCATGCCAGACTGGAACATTGTCAAAGCAGCATTCATGTCATAGAATCAAAGCATCTAATAAAATCAGGCAGCGATTAATCGTTGCAAAATAAAGCCCATATGATTTTTGGAGTTCAAGTAGGTTGTTTCCTGAATCATTTCTCCATCATTGCATTCACCTGTGGTAGCAAACTGTCAGCTCGCATCTGCTAATTCATCTGTTAGAGTCAAACTCTATCCTCTCAGCTGCACCGCGGGCTGCCACCGAGCACAGATTTAGGGCATGTGTGGGCACGGATGGAATTATCTTCATTAATTGGAACAGTGCTCCAATATGCTAATGGATCTTCTTAATTACAAACGCATGTTGACTGCAGAAAGATTTTGTCTGTGTCAACTAAGTCAACAGCCGCAGCTCAAGGAGCTCCGTCAACAACATTTGGCGGGGAGAAAGTAGCACTTTTGGGGTGGCCAAATTGCGCGAGCGCTCAGTCTGCAGCGCACAGGAGTGGAATGGAGATTGAACCTGCTTGTCAACTTTCAGCAAATTCTGCAGTTTTACTTCTCAATGCTGCTGCCGAGCTCCAGTTTACACGCGGTAGCACTTTGCACCAACTCCTCATTGCTCCTCAGAGGCCCGTATTTCCACTGCGAGAGTAGCTGAGCAGCAAGTTCAGCCTCCGGGGAGGTCAGGTGCCCTCCTTTCTTCTCATACAAGCGACTTTTAAGCAAACAAAGACAAGTTTTGGCAGGACTTATAACTCAGACAGCAATAATACGGTTGACAGAGTGATAATAAAATGACTATTTATAGACAACAAAGTGTTTCAGGTCATCCCAACATGGAAAATATAACCACTTTAATCTCCAGCAAGATACTCAGTTATAGCCCACAGACAGCAAACAATTTTATTGTTCGATTGCGCCAGTTTGTCCAAATAACACCTTGTAGCGCACCAAAATCATCTTCCTCTTTTCAGAATTGATGCTACACTAAAGGATGAGAGCTTCTCGGGGAGCCAGACAGCTATTCTTCTTCGGAATTTGCATATCCTACTGAGACAAGCTTGGCTCCAGATTCAAAAGGACGGGAAAAGAAACAAACAAATACAAAGGAAAAGCTCATTCACAGAGCGTTTGTATTTGAATAATCCCAGGCTCTGGTTTTTTTTTTTTTTTTTTTTTTTTT